>MDKI01028824.1:0-66048 GCA_005239505.1 Nicotiana paniculata
CTTCCTCGGACTTTGAGGAAGCATGATGCTATTTGGGTGATTGTGGATCGGCTGACAAAATCAACCCATTTCATTCCATTGCTGACTACATATTCATCTGAGAGGTTGGCTGAGATTTATATCAGAGAGATTGTTCACCTCCACGGTATCCCAGTATCTATCATTTCAGACAGAGGTACACAGTTCACTTCACAGTTATGGAGAGCCGTTCAGCAGGAGTTAGGCACCAGAGTAGAGTTGAGTACAACTTTTCACCCTCAGACGGACAGGCAGTCCGAGCGCACGATTCAGATTCTCGAGGATATGCTTCGTGCCTGTGTGATAGATTTTGGAGGGTCATGGGATTGATACTTGCCTCTTGCAGGGTTTGCTTATAATAACAGCTACCAGTCCAGCATTCAGATGGCGCCGTATGAGGCTTTGTATGGTAGATGGTGCAGGTATCTAGTGGGATGGTTTGAGCCCGGCGAGGCCCGATTGTTGGGTACAGACTTGGTTCAGGATGCCCTGGACAAGGTGAAGGTGATTCAGGAGAGACTTCGCACAGCTCAGTCCAGGAAGAAGAGTTATGCGGACCAGAAGTTTCGTGACTTGGCATTTATGGTTGGTGATCAGGTTTCTCTTCGGGTTTCGCAAATGAAGGGCGTCATGAGATTCGGGAAGAAGGGTAAGCTGATTCCAAGATTCATTGGCCCTTTTGAGGTGTTTCAGCGGTTGGGGAGGTCGCTTATGAGTTGGCTTTGCCTCCCAACCTAGCAGGAGTTCATCCGGTATTCCACGTTTCCATGCTTATGAGTTGGGGAGGCCGCTTTAGGATTTCAGCTCAGTCAAGTTGGACAAGGATCTATCATATGTTGAGGAGCCTATAGCTATATTGGACAGACAGGTCAGAAGGCTCAGGTCGAAGAATATTGCCTCGGTCAAGGTTCAGTGTAAGGGTTATCCGGTCGAGGAGGCAACTTGGGGGACCGAGCAGGATATGCGGAGTCAGTACCCTCATCTTTTTATAGCTTCAGGTATGTCTCTATACTCGTTCGAGAACGAACGATTTTCTTAAGAGGGGGAGAATGTAATGACCCGTTCGGTCATTTTGAGAGTTAGCGCCCCGATCCCCTAATAACTGGTTCTCCCATGTCTATTTATGTTATTAAAACTTGTCGGAGTTTTGAGTGGTAAAATTCGGAGTGATTTTGGAACATAGTCCTTAAATGTGGATTTTAGCCTTTCAAATCAGGTTGTAGCTAGAGATGTGTGAAGACAGACCCGGAATGGAATTATATCGACTCCGTTAGCTCCGTTGGGTGATTCCGGGGTCAGAAGCGTGTTCGAAATGTGTTTTCGAGGTCGGTTGTAGATTTAGGCTTGAATTGGCGAAGTTAGAATTTCGGCGATTTCGGCCGATAGTTGAAATTTTGATATCAGACTCAGAATGGAATTTCGAAAGCGACAGCAGGTCCATAATGTCATTTATGACATGTGTGCAAAATTTGAGGTCATTCGGATGAGTTTTGACTAGTGTCGGCATCAGATGTGAATTTTGGAAATTTCATAAGTTCTTAGGCTTGAATCCATGCATAATTGATGATTTTGATGTTATGATATGTGCTTTGAAGGCTCGACTAAGTTTGAATGAAGTATTAGGACTGGTTGGTAAGCTTGGTTGAGGTCCCGGGGGTCTCGGGGGTGTTTCGGAGGCTCAATGGGCGATTTTGGAACCTGGAACACAGCTGAACCATTGCTGGTTCTGGTGTTCCGCACCTGCGGATGAGGTACCGCACGTGCGGACACGCAGGTGCAGAGTTGGGACTCGCAGATGTGGAATTTAGGCAAGGGCTGCCAGTGGTCGAAGGTGCGGTCTGTGTTCCGTGCGGCCAAGTGAACGCAGGTGCGGCCCCAGCCCTATTAAGTGACTTTCCGCACCTGTGATGGAATTTTGGTAGGTGCGGTCCAAGAGTCGCAGGTGCGGTATCCTTGGGTTGTTTATACAAAATTCCGAGGGTTTGAAATTCATAACTCTAAAGAACGATTTAGAGCTCGGGTTTTGGCGATTTCCAGTGGGTCTCGAAGAGGAGATTCATAGGTAACGTTTCCTAACCTTAATTCACTTGTATACCATTAATCTCTATCAATTTCCTCAATATAATCAATGAATTTGGATGAAAAATCATGAAATTGGGATGAAACTTTCCCAAGTAGAAATACGAGGATTTAGGGAGATTTAGACGTCGGATTGTGATGATTCTTGTTCGAGTGAGTTCGTGAGTGAATGGGTGTTCGGAATTCGTAATTTTTGTCTGTTTCCGAGACGTGGGCCCGGGGGACTTTTTGGGTGAATTTCCTAATTTCGCGTATTAGCTTCGAACTTATTAGTTATTTTATTTCCTTGAAATGATATTTACACTATGCAATCGAATTGACTAGATTTAGTCCACCCGGAGTTGTATACTCGTGGCAAGAGCGTGGTATTGAGTTCATTAGCGCAATCAAGGTAAGTGGCTTGCCTAACTCTATGTTGGGGACTTCCTCTTAGGCATTTTATACTGATTTTGTTACGTGGACGCCGTGTACGTGAGGTGATGAGTGCGTAAACGGGTCATTGTTGCTAAAATTCCACTTTTCCTTCCATGGCATCACTCATTTTTATTTCCTCTTATTTGCTACTAGTTGCACCATGCTTATGTAGTTTTACCTTATTCTTTCCTGTTGTTTTTCCTGAACTTTTTAATTAAGCCATATCTGACATACTTCTGCATTTCATATTTAAATAGGGACTACGGACCGAGATCCGGGAGCTTTCCCCCTGTACTGCATTGCATATTTAAATTGGAACTACGGACCGAGATTCGGGAGCTTTTCCCCTGTACTGGATTGCATATTTAAATTGGGACTACGGACAGAGATCCGAGAGCTTTCCCCCTGTACTGCATAGCATATTTAAATTGGGACTACGTACTGAGATCCGGGAGTTTTCCCCTTGTACTGCATTGCATAATTACTATTGAGATATATGTTGTGCTGAGCCGCGTGCTCTCTTTCTGTTATTAATTCTTCCAGTTTCCATTTATCCTGTTTTTCATTGCTTATCTATATATTTACCGTTTAAATTTATAACTGACTTGTTTTAAAACTCAGTACAGCCTCAACCTGACCTCGTCACTACTTGACTGGGGTTAGACTTGGCACTTACTGAGTACCGAATGTGGAGTACTCACGCCCTTTCCTGCGCATGTTTTTCCCATGTGCAGATTCAGTTTACCAGCACACAACACTGTGGCTAGGAGTACCCTAGTAGCTGTCAGGAGACTGCGAGGTAAATTCTGCCGCGTCCACAGAATCTCATGAGTCCCCTTCCACTCGAATATAGACATAGGAGATATATAGATACATTTCCTTATTCCTTTGTATAGATCTACAGTAGTTCTGAGTTTGTGACTTTGTGACGTTCCGGGTTTTGGGAAAGTAAACGCTGTAAATGTCGAGCGGCAAAAATTTAGAGTATTGCTTCTTCTTTGTTATTTTTATTATTGTTTTGTCTTATTTTCTGCAAATTTTAAGCTTACCTAGTCGTAGAGACTAGGTGCCGTCACGAGACCGTTCGGAGGGTAATTCGGGTCGTGACACTCCTACTTCCACCTATTTAGAGAAATAGTCAATTAAAACCAAAAGGAATTGTACATTATCTCACCTTGCAGGGAGGGGACCCACGATGTCGATTCCTCACTTGATGAACGTCCACGAAGAGGTGACTGAGTGGAGATGTTCGTCTGCTTGGTAAATTATTGGGGCATATTTCTGACTTTGTTCGCATTTCTTCACGAATTATGAGGTATCCTTTTTCATGGTGGGCCAATAGTACCCTGCCCGTATGAAACACCTAAAAATTGCTCGATTGCCGGAGTGAGCGCCTCAATTTCCTTCTTTGACTTCTTCCAGGACGTGGTGGGTTTGGTTTGGGCCCAAAGATTTCTCTAGAGGGTCGTAGTATGTTCTATTGTACAAGTCGCTATGGAGGAGATTGTATCCGGCTGCTTGCATTCTTAGTTTTTTGGCTTCCTTTTTGTTGTTTGGGAGTGCACCGTCCTGCAAATAGGCGATAATACGATTACACCAATCCCAAGTTAAGCTTACAAATTTTACCTCTATTTGGTCTAATGATGAGTTGAGGAGATGGACTACGCTTTTATCCCCGGTCTTGATTCTTTTGGTAGTTGTGGCCAATTTGGCGAGGCTATTTGCTTCGGCATTCTACGCATGCGGGATCTGGTCGAGCTGGCATTCGTCGAACTCGGGCAGCATCTTACAAATTTTGGTCTAATATATTTGCAACCTTTGTTCTTTGATTTGGAAAGTCCCTGTGACTTGGTTGACTATGAGCTGGGAATTAGAGCGTAGCTTCAACCGCTTTCCCCCATACTTGAGTGCTAGCCTCAATCCTGCAATTATGGCATCATACTCGGCCTCGTTATTAATCATATCTAGGCATTTTATGGACTGGAAAATTACTTCGCTGGTAGGGACCTCGTGTACGAGTCCCAATCTGAATCTGGAAGTGTTGGATGCGCCATCGGTGTATAGGACCCAGAGGTTTAGAAGCTTGGACAACTTCCATCTCGACTTCAGGCATTATCTTTTCACTGAAGTCTGCAACGAAGTCATTTGCGGCCAGCCTTCTCGATAGTTCGAGCTTATATAATATGCCTCTTAGGGGAAAACTGGTAACAACCGAGATAGGGTGGCACTAGAAATAGGGTCTAAGCTTTCGTGAAGCTATGACTAGTGCCAGCGCCAGTTTCTTAAGGTGCGGGTATCTCGTCTCGTTGTCGAAGAGTGTTTTGCTAATGTAATAAATGGGAGATTTCATACCTTTGATTTCTCGAATCAGGACTTCACTTACTGCTACTTCAGAGATGGTCAGATAGATGAGTAGATGTTCCTCGAGTTCAGTATTTGAGAGCACATGTGGTAATGACATATATTCCTTCAGTTTTCGTAGAGCTTGTACGCATTCAGGTGTCCACTCGAGGCCATTTTCCTTTTTGAGTACGTCAAAAAATTTGTGACATCAGTTAGACGACCGCGAGATGAATCTTAATAAGGCGTCGATTCGACCAGTTAACTGTTGGACTTGCTTATTGGTAGTCAGTAGCTCAGGTATCCCTTCGATACCTTTCATTTGGTCTATGTTGACTTTGATCCCTCATTGTGACACAAAGAAGCCTAAGAACTTCCCATAGGCTACGCCAAATGCTCATTTCTCCAGGTTTAGTTTCATTATGTATCGTCTTAGTATGTCGAAAGCTTAATTCAAATGGTCGATATGGTCCTCTACCTTTACGGACTTGACCAGCATGCCATCGATATATACTTCCATGGTCTTGCCGAGCTAATGTTAGAACATTTTCATGACCAATCTTTGATATGTAGCCCCTGCATTCTTCAATCCAAATGACATGACCCTATAACAATATGTCCCTCTGTAGGTAATGAATGTGGTTTTCTCCTGGTCCTCTTCTTCCATAAGTAACTGGTTATAGCCTGAGTACGCGTCTAAAAATGCAAAAACTCGTGCCCGAACGTTGCTTTGATGAGTTGGTCGATATGCGGTAATGAGTACGAATCGTTCGGGCATGATTTGTTCAAGTCCGTGAAGTCTACACACATCCGCCATTTCCCATTTTCTTTTAACCATCACTACATTGGCGATCTATTTGGGGTATTTCGACTCCCTGATGGAACCATTTACTAATAGTTTCTCCACCTCCTCGTGGACGACATCGTTAATGGCGGGATTGAACTTACGTTTGACCTGTCTTACCCCTAGTAGAATGATATCAACGTTTAATTTGTGTGTGGAAATATCTTTGGGAATTCCCGGCATATCTACATGGCTGAAGGCAAATAAATGTGCATTAGTTATTAAGAATTGACTAAATTTACCTGGTTTTCGGAGTTTGCAACCGATGTAGGCCTTTTTCTTTGTAGTCGCTGGGATCTAATTGAACAGGGTTGAGGTCGTCTACACTCGAGTCCACGACTTTGACCATTTTCGGATCCATGATGACGTCCCTGGTCTCTTCTTGTGTCGACCTCGACCCTATTTATTGTTATGCCTCTTTTTCCTTATCTTTTTTTTTGGTGGGTTGTCGTGCTGTCTAAGAAGATGTTGTAGCACTCTCGGTACGTGCGTTGTTCTCCTTGTATGCTGAATATCCCCCAAGGTATTGGGAATTTAATTACTTGGTATAGGCTGGAGGGGATAACTCTCATGGGATGTATCTATGGCCGTCCTACTATGGCATTGTACTCGGTGGCCTGGTCCATAATGTGGAATGTCGTCCCTAGCGTTACACTACCGGTCAAGATAGGGAGTGTAATTTCTCCCAATGTCCGTTCAACTGCATAATTAAAACTGGTTAGTGTGATGCAGCGTGGTACTATCTTGTCTTTGAGTATTATCTAGGAGAGGACTCGGGGCTGGATAATGCACGGTCCACTTCCATCATCTACCATGATACATTTGACATCGATATCTAAAATGCTCAAAGTAATGACGAGAGCAGTATTGTGAGGAAAATTCAAATCATCGGCATTTGACTTATCGGAGATGATACTTACTTCGAGTACGTCATACCGCGGGTGATAGATCATTTGATTTTGTCAGTGGTGGAGAATTTAACACCGTTGATAGAGGAGTCTTCGATGCGCCGATGATCATGTTGATAGTACGAGCTGGTGATGGCGGCTTTAGCGGGCCTTGGTGTTCACGTCCTCTAGCAAAGTTGTTTTTGTCACGACCCAATTTACCCTCCGTTGGGTATCGCGATGGCACCTAGTCTTAAGGACTAGGTAAGCGTATTATTAAAAAACATCAATTGTAATATAATAATCATTTAAGTGATTTTTGAAACAAATCTCAACACTTTACACATCTTCCCAAAACCCGGTAAGTACAAGTAATAAGCTTTAAAGAATTACACTAACTCTTAAAAATACCACTGTTCAGAAATAAGTATAACAGTGCAAACAGAGACATAAGATGGTGACTCCAAAACCGTGAACGAAAAAACGGTTTTACCTTGACTCTCCACAACAGCAACCGTGTTGCTAGAAGTCAATCGGCCGGCTATGCAAAATCCTAGAATCTGCACAAAAATATGCAGAAGAGTAGCATGAGCACACCACAACGGTGCCCAGTGAGTATCAAGACTAACCTCGGTGAAGTAGTGACGAGGACTAGTCAAGACATCCATTGGTCTAATAAATGAAACATGCATAAATATAAAAAATGACAGAATATGACACTTGTCTAATGACTACACAATATAGTAAACAACATAACAACTACAATACAGAAGGAAATACAACAAACAACAACAGAACAACATATTAATACACAGAAGGATGGACGAAAATACAAGCCAAAAACCGGAAACCACAACACAGTAAGAACACTAGTAACTTAGCATTGCATTAGTTTTTCCACATCAGGCCTTAGACAATAACCCTAATAAATTGGTCAAATCTTCGAGTGAAACCCTTCAACCGCAAGTTTGTATTGAGAGCTTAAAAAAATATGATCATTTCAAATAGAAAATTTCCTTTGAAATATACTTCCTCCGAAGATATATATATATATATATATATATATATATATATATATATATATTCTTTGCAAAAAGAAATCCTCAAACGTAATTCCTTTCAAATAAAAGCTTTTCCAATATACTTTTTCAATAAATATTTTTCAAACATAGTTTCCTTCAAGATAAATGCTTTTCAAACATACCTTTTGAAAATAATAGTCTTCCAACGTAGTTTTCTTCAAGGTAAATGCTTTCTAAATATACCTTTCGAAATCATAATTTCCTAAAATAGTTTCCTTCAAGATACATGTACCGGGATTTCGTCCCGTAGTTCAGAATTTGTCATGCAGTACAGGTGGAATCTCCCAGAATACGTCCATAGTCCCTAAAGTAAATTTGCAGTGCAGTATAGGGGGGATCTCCAAGAATACGTCTGTAGTCCCCAATTTTAAATATGCAATGTAGTACAAGGGAGATCTCTCAGAATACGTCCGTAGTCCCCAATTTAAATATGCAGTACATGGGGGATCTCCCAGAATACGCCTGTAGTCCCTAATTTAAATATGCAGTACATAAGGGATCTCCCAGAATACGTCCGTAGTCCCCAATTTAAATATGCAATGCAGCCAGCAGAGAGAACAACTAAAACACGATAGAAACATCGTACATTTCCACAACAAGCACAAAAGCAACAAAAGACAGAAATGCAAAGTGCGACGAGCAAATCAATACAAGAACTTAAATCACAAGAACGGTAAAACTCACTCATAAGAAATAGCCACTGAAATGAATTCCAAGCACAAGGAGAAACAGTTTAACGAGGGAAAAACAAAACAAAATGTAGCAACAATTCACAATATTCAAGTTCACAACAAGAAGTCAACACAAGTCGAGAAATTCCAAATACGGGCAAGTCGACTAAGGTGTAGGTTATCTAAATTCATTGTTAAGGTTGAATAATTATGACAGATTTTCCAAAATCCAACTAAGGGTAAGCAGCTAAAGATAATCACAACTTTAATTACGACTAAACAATTATAGGGTGAGATTATACTAATTCTAGTCAAATAGGCAGTTTATGAAGGAAAATATAGCATGGTGGTAGAAGAGGTAAAGTGTTCAGTTAAATCAATTAAGATCAATTAAACAACAAAGGAAAACTAAAGCAAGTAATTCTAATTTAAGCAGGAAGAGATGAAACTAGCAACCAGGAAATCAGTTATAACAATTACAACTTCATACACAGGGAATATAAGGACCTAAGAACCCTAAAAGGCCAACCTCCTACAAATAAGTCCGAGTACGCACTCGTCACCTCGTGTACACGGGCTACAATCAACATAGAAGACTCAAATCATAAGGGGTAATTCTCCCACACAAGGTTAGGCAAGATACTTACCTCAAAGACGACAACCCGGTACTCAAAAATGGACTTCTCGGGTGAAAAGGCCTCCGGACGGCTCCAACCCAACTAGAACAACTTCAAAAAACACATAAACTTATAAGGAACTATTCCGGATAATAAAGTTTCGATCTTTACAAAAATCCAAAAATCAACCCCGAGCCCGCACCTCGGAACCCGTCAAATTTTTCAAAATCCGAATACCCATTACGGTGCGAGTTCAACCATACAAAATTTAGCAAGTTCTGATACCATTTGGTCCCTCAAATCATGATTTTTCATTTTGGAAATTTTCTTTCAAAACCAACATTTTCCTCAACTCAAAACACAAATTAAATGATGAAAATAAAGATAAAATCATGGAATTTGATTCTAGTTGAATAACACTTACCCAAGCGAATTTCGTGAAAACACCCCCAAAGAATCGCTCAAAATCGAGCTCCACAAGTCAAAATATGATGAAAATGGTTGGAATATATTCTGTCTGCCTAGGTTTTTGTGCATCGCGATCGCGATCGCGGGAGAAGAGATGCGATCGCGTAGAAGGAAAATGGCTACTGTCCAAAATGTGCTACGCAATTGCGGAAGGTCTTATGCGATCACATAGTGAAGGAATTATCTGCTGTCCAAATCCACACTTCGCGATCACAAAGCAGAGGATGCGATCGCATTTAAGGAATAATTTGATGCCCAAATGAAAGAACTATGCGAACGCGAATTGAGAAGATGCAAATGCGAAGAAGGAGTAAACAGACTTTCGCGATTGCAAATGTGGTCATGCGAACGCAGTGAACAATTAAATTCCTCCTCCAAAATTACTCTTCGCGAATGCGGAGGAGCAGACGCGAATGCGAACGCGAAGAAGAAATCCAGATAGGAATATACAGTAGTTCAAAACAGGAGAAAAATGTCCCAAAACCTATCTGAAACAAACCTGAGGCCCCCGGTACCCCGTCTAAACACACAGACAATTCATATAACATAACACAGACTCGCTCGAGGTCTCGAATCACATCAAAAAATGCCGAAATGACGAGTCACACCATGAATCGAACTATTAACTTTTAGATCTTCAAACTTCCAAGCTCGAGCCGAAACCTATCAATTCAACCCGGAATAACGCCAAAAATTTCACAAAAGTTCCAATTGACATCCCGGATCTGTGCTAACTCTCGGAAATGCATTCTGACCCCGAACCCTAAAAAGTCAATTGTGGTCAAACTTGTCCGTTTTTCAAGCTTCAAATTTTCCAACTTTCGCTGAATTACCTCAAATTACTATACGAACCTCCAAAACCAATTCCGGACGCACGCCTAATTCTAAAATCACCATACGATGCTGTTGACATTACCCAAAACTCATTCCGAGGACATTTACCCAAAAGTCAAAATTCCGGTCAACTTCCATCGCTTAAGTTTCCAAAACTGAAATTTGTCTTCCAACTCGACTCCGGATCATCCGGTAACTGAATCCAACCATGCACGCAGGTTCGATATACTACATGTGAAGTTGTTCAAGACCTTACACCACCAAACAGAGCTTAAATTCTCAAAACAACCGGTCGGGTCGTTACAGTTTCTCCCCTTATCGCGAAACAGCTCTTTGAGGTGTCCTTGCTGCTACATGTTTAAACCCTTTTGCCTGAGGGTGATGCAATCTTTTGTTTTGTCACGATCTTTGGTATAACTGCAGAGGGCATCGAATTTTCAGGTGTTCGGATTAGCCTCATCTTTGGCGGCCACTTCACCTTCGTTCGGAGTTTCTCCAAGGTGTAGAACATTTTTTTTTTGGTGACAGACAAAATTTGTGAGCAGATAATAAGGGGGCATACCTCTCTTGTTCGGGAGCATCCTCGTTCTCGGCTTGGATTGTCCTTCCTCATAGCAGAGAGAAGGTGGGGCGAGGAACCTGACGTATGGCTGGTGTCGTTCCCTGTTGGGTCGTGAGACCGGGTGATCCCTCCGGATGTTGAAAAGTCGCGACCCCCATACCTTTGGACACGTTTGGTAGGGTCATCCTTACACTGTTGAATCGGGCAAAGAAGTCTCTTAGTTCCTCTCCGATACAAACTTGTCGGCCATTTCCTCGAAGGTTTCTATGGAGAGAACTGGTAGCTGTGAGTACCATGTTAATGCCCCTCCCATCAGAGTTTCGCCAAATTTCCTCAGTAAAATATAAGATACTTTTTCCTTAGTGAGGTCGTTTCCTTTCACGGTGGTGACATGTGTTAGATTTTATTTGAATGTAGGACTCAAGGCAATCAATCAGAATCATAGCAAGAAGGAAAGTATAAATCAAGATTGATCGACTGAAGCCATCAAGGAATCAGCGAAGCAGATCAAGATCAGGAATTACACAAGCAAAGCTTAAAGGAATCAGCAAAGCAATCAAGATCTGGAATTACACAATCAAAGTTGAAAGAAGATATCAATCAAGGAGAGCAATCAAAGGTGAAGGAAGATATCGATCAAAAGACGATTGAAGACATCAACAATAAAAGGAAAGAAGTACTATAGTTCCAGCGAAGCAAATACTGGAAATCCAGCGGGTATCAATGATTAAAGATGGAAAGCTATCAAGCCCACTCATAAAGGAATTGTAACGGGATTCGACCTTATTCTTGGAAGATTCAATCTTCAATTCCTTTCAAGGATCAAATCTCTTGGGTTCACAAATCTCTCCAAACTCCAAAGCCTCCTGGAAAGTATATATACGATCATCTCAAACTTGAAGAAATATACTTTGATCAAACCAATTACCCTCTCTTTGTTCTAATGCAAACAAACATTGTAGCTCTACTAGATCTGTAGTTAACAAGTTAGATAAGAAAGAGAGAATATAACTGGTGAGGCATTGTATCAACAAAATATGAGACACATAGAAACTAAGACGGTGTAAAACTACACCATTCACTTTGTACTCAAGAAACTCAATCACTGAAAGACAACTCCCTTGCAACCTAAGGGGACTGGACAAGGATTCACATTGAATCCAAACCAGTATAAAAACTCCAGTGTCTTTAATTCCTGCACTTTACTTTTGGTTTTCAATTCTGCACTTCTTATTATCTCGCTATTACTTCTAGTCGACTAATTGATAAACTAGTCAACTTATAATAATTATTTTCAAAAAAAAAAAAGCAATTCACCCCCTCATGTACTTTCAATTGGTATTAGAGCTAGTCTCACTCTTCTTTCCTTAACAGCTCGTGAGAAAAGATCATGACAAATCAAGGATTGTTGGAGCACTTTTTCAAGAAGGAACATCATAAGTCAGACCACCTTATTTCAATGGACGACATTTTTCTCACTGGAAAGTGTGTATAGAAATATATGCAAAGTCATATGATGTCAAAGTCTGGCGAGTAATCAAGAAAGGAAACTACCCACTGCCTTTAGCAGCAGACCTGCTGCTGATCCAGAAAATATAGACGAATATACATACGCGCATATGGCAGTTGTTCAAGCTAATGCAAAGCCATAAAATCTACTCTACAATGCCATAAGTGGAGAAGAATATGAAAAAAAAATCTCTAGTTGTGATACAGCCAAAGAAATGTGGAATAAACTAGAAGTCACTTATGAAGGAAGTTCATGATTACGAACTCTTCCAGATGAAAGAAGGAGAATCCACTAAAGAAATATTTGCAAGGTCCAGCAAGATCATCAGTGATCTAAAATCTTTTGGTAAACCACATACTAGTGGTGATCAAGTTCGGAAAATTCTGAGAAGTCTTCCTACTACTTGGCAGACAAAAGTGGTTGCACTTGAATCACAAGATTTAAAAAACACTATCGTATGATGAACGTCAAGAGGATCGTATAACATTTGAAAAGACTCATCTAAAAAAAACACCCTAGGAAGAAAAATATAAACAAGCGCATTCAAGGCTACACCTGACAGGACAGAAAATGACATTGACGATGACCCTGCAGCTCTCGAGAAATATTTTCCCATGGTATCCGAAAACATGGATGGCTTAATGAGAAGATACAGAAACACAATAAGAGGAAGAATACCACCAAGGCGAACCATGCAATACAATAAGCAGGACAAGAATGATGGAAAATGTTATGAATGTGGAAGATACGGACATGTACAAGCTGAATGCCCAGATCTAAAAATAAAAGTTGCCAGAGGATTCAACAAAAACAAATCCTTTGGAAGTTGGAGTGATGAAGACATTTCAGAACCAGAAGAGATATCAAATCTACGCTTCATGACAATTTTGGATAATGATATAAACAAACTTCCAGGTTGTTGGACAGATGAAGATATTTCAGATGATGAATGCAAAGATGAAAATGAAAACTGTTTCATGGCACGAGGTGAAAAAAGTGAGGTAAGACCTTATAACTGTGAAAGATGAAAACAATTGCAGGATATTCTTGACCTTGCTTTAAAAGAGTCTCAAAAATTGATCAATGAACTAAAGAGACCCAATAGGGAAAAGAAAGACTAAAAACTCAAGCTTGAAGTATGTGAAATTGAAAAAGAAGTACTTCAAGAAGAATATCAGGAATTTCAAATGCAACTCAATGGCATGCGCAAATCCACCAGTCATAGTTCTGTTAAGTCCAAACAGGCGACTTATAAGTCAACTGAAAAGGGACCAACCAGAACAGAGCCCACAAGCACTAGCGGAAGATCCAAAAATGGATCACCCTCTGTATGTCACTTTTGTAATAAAAGTGGGCATGAATATTCTTTTTTTCGCTTCCGAAAATCAAATGTTCCAAGGTGGATTTGGAAACCCAAAGACAACCCTAATTTTAGTAACACTAACCAACAAGGACCCAAGCAAGCTTGGGTACCTAAAAGAATGCAATTTCTATATTTTGCAGGAACACCACAGAAAGAGCCGCGAAGGAAAATGGTACCTAGATAGTGCGTGTTCCAGCCATATGACAGATGATAAGAACATGTTCAAAGAGGTCACTAAAATAAATGGTGGGAGTGTTAAATTTGGATATGACTCAAAAGGGAAGATATTTGTCACTCGCACAGTCCATTTCAATAACAATTGTGATATCACTGAAGTCTATCTCGTAGATGGACTCAACTAGAATCTGCTAAGCATAAGTCAACTGTGTGATTCCGGATATGAAGTAAAATTCAAGAAAGAAGGTTGTGCTATTGAAGATGAGATGGGTAAAATAATCCTTCCAAGAAAAAGGTATGGAAATGTTTACATTCTTAATGGTTTCGAAAATGTAGATCGTCATATCTGCTTAACATCCATGTATGATGATCCATGGTTATGGCATGAGAAACTTGGTCATGCTAGTATGCATCTTATAGGCAAACTATACAAGCATGATTTAGTTATTGGTCTTCCCAAACTCAATTTTTCTAGAAGTCATGTGTGTGATGCATGTCAGATTGGTAAGTAGACTAGGAACTCTTTCAAAATCAAAGACATTATGTCTACATCTAAGCCTTTACAACTTCTTCATATGGACTTGTTTGGAACTACTAGAACTGCTAACATAGGAGGAAAACAATATGCATTTGTTATTATTGAGGACTACTCACATTTTACATGGGTGATTTTTTTATCTCACAAAGATGAAGCTTTGAAAAACATTGAGA
This sequence comes from Nicotiana paniculata, assembly GCA_005239505.1. NCBI lineage: Eukaryota > Viridiplantae > Streptophyta > Magnoliopsida > Solanales > Solanaceae > Nicotiana > Nicotiana paniculata. The sequence goes on from MDKI01028824.1 coordinate 14,578, forward strand.
TTTTCTGTAAAAGAGTTGAACGAGAAAAGGAATTTCCTATTTCAACAATTCAAAGTGATCATGGAGAAGACTTTGAGAGTAGCGCATTTGAAGAATATTGCAATGATCAAGGATACACTCACAATTTCTCAGCCCCAAGATCTCCTAAACAGAATAGAGAGTGGAACGGAAGAACATAACTCTACAAGATATGGCTAGAACCATGTTATTAGAATACTCATTGCCAACCCACTTTTGGGTAGAAGCAGTAAGTACAACCTGCCATATTCTTAAAAGATGTCTTATAAGGCCAATCTTGAAGAGAACTCCATACGAATTTTGGAAAGGTAAACGACCCAACGTTAGTTACTTTCATACTTTTGGAAGAAAATGTTTCATCCACAACAACGGTAAGAAAAATCTTGGTAAATTTGATCCAAGAAGTGATGAAGGTATTTTTCTAGCCTATTCTTTAAATAGTAGCTCATTTAGAGTTTAAAATAAATGCACTTTATCCGTAGAAGAATCCATACATGTGGTATTTGATGAAAATAACACATCGGCCGAGAAAGGAATTATTGCAGGTGATGAAGATCAAAATCAAGGAAGGATTCAGTCAAGTAATATCCAAGAGTCAACTAATAAGGTGGAAATTGTCATAGAGTCGTCTAATGAAACTAGCAACAGTCAACTAGAAGCACAGATAGAGTCGACTACTCCTACAAGCACAACACGACCAAATGAATGGAGGAGTGAGCCAAAATACCCTCAGAATTTTATCATATGAGATCCAAGTGAAGGGATGAAAACCAGAGGAGCTCCAAGAAGAAGGCAAACTTAGCAGTGATCTCCCATATTGAAACAAAGAAGATAGACGAGGCTCTCAAAGATTCATGCTGGTTTCAGGCCACACAGGAAGAACTGGATCAATTTGATAATAACCAAGTATGGAAATTGATGCCTAAACCTGCAGATACCACTGTAAATCGGAACTAAATGGGTCTTCATAAATAAACTCAATGAGGATGGAAAAGTCATACGAAACAAAGCCAGATTCGTAGCTCAAGGGTATTCTCAACAAAAAAGAGTCGACTATGATGAAACATTTGCACCAGTAGCATGACTAAAGTCAATACAAATCCTTCTTGCATATGCATCTTCCAAGAAATTCAGACTTTTTCAGATGGATGTCAAGAGTATCTTCTTAAATGGTTTCATTGAAGAAGTATATGTCAAATAACCTCCGGGATTTGAAGACTCAAAGTTTCCTTATCATGTATGTAAGTTAACTAAGGCATTGTATGGATTTAAACACACTCCCCAAGCATGGTACGAAAGACTCAACTCATTTCTACTCGATACGTGTTTATAAGAGGAAAAGTAGATACTACTCTGTTCATCAAAAGATCTTCATAAGGTAATTTTATTATTCAAGTTTATGCTGATGATATTATCTTTGGTAGTGTTAACCCCTTATTGTGCAAGGAATTTGCAACACTTATGCAAAGTGAATTCGAAATGAGTATGGTGGGTGAGCTCACTTTCTTCCTTGGACTTCAAATCTAGAAATCTGAAGAAGGAACCTTCATATGCCAGACGAAATATACCAAACAGCTAATTCAGAAATTTGGCATGAGCAATGCTAAAGATATTGGCACACCCATGAGTCCGGCAACAAATCTTGATAGAGATGAAAAGGGAAATCTCGTTGATGAAACTAAATATCGTGGAATGATTGGTTCTTTACTTTATCTAATAGCTAGTTGACCAGATATCATGTTCAGTGTTTGTAAATGTGTCACGACCCCAAAACTACCTGGTCGTGATGACGCCTATCATAATACTAGGCCAGCCCATATTCATACTTAGAACATAAAAATGATCTTTTTTCAAATTATCACTAATATAATATCTCATAAACATGTTGATGGAACATTTTTAAAATAGAAGATGATAAGTCAAATGTCTAAACACCGCCCAGAAATCCCGGAGTCACTGGGTCACGAGCATCTAAGGAAGGTACATAAATCTGACAGAAAATCTCTAATACAAAATAAGTCTAGGGAGTGCAACTGCTACATAAATAAGAAGGAGAAAGCAGGGTTGCGGATGCGTGCAGCTACCTTACAAAATCTCCGAGAAAGCCCTCGACAGGCAAGCAACTCACTCCACTCTAGCAACTGAATAAGCAAACAAGGTGCATGCAGTAATGCGAGTATGCCAACTCAGTAGTAATTAAAGTAAATAATGTCTGAGAGCTACGAAACACATAAAACAAGTCATCACTCCACAGTAAATACAATTCTTCTTTCAACAGCATAGATACGATAATTTGTAACACTTGAAAGTCGATTTCAGTAAAATTCCTTTGAAAATGTACCTTTCCAAAATTTCCATAGAAATCAAAATAATTCTGTATAGGAATGATAGAGTTCATAAATAGCCTCTCAGGTAAAAACATGTATCATCAACCGCCCCTCGGGCATATCATCATTCGGAATCAGTCATTCAACATGCCTCACAATCACTCGGTATCAGCCCCTCCGGAAACCTCACAGTCACTCATGCCTCCCAATCACTCGTCACTCGGCACTTGCACTCAGTAGGTACCTGCGCTCACTAGGGGTGTACTGACTCCGGAGAGGCTCCTACAGCCCAAGCTCTATAACAGGCCATCTCGTGGCATAATCACTCAGGCTCTCGGCCTCTCACATATCTTGAACAATGTAACATGTTGAGGCACGTAGCCCGATCCCATAAAATCCTCACAACATAGGCCCCCGGTCTCTCTCAGTCAGAAACCTCTCAAAATGTCACTCGGGCCATCAGTAAAACGGGGTACTCGACTCAAAATATCATTTTATATCACCAAATAGCGTAAATAAGACTGAGTTTCGAAATCACTTAAACATAGTATGACTGAGTGTAAATCATATGTCAACACAGTGAGGAATATCAGTAAAAAAAAGCCCCCAAGGGGTCCAAACACTTGGAACGAGCCCCAAACACGACATTCCGCCCAAAACATAGGGATAATCTTTAAAACATAAAATATCATATGATTTAGAATCATATATGCAACTTAATAGTTGATACGGGACAGACCAAGTCACAGTCCCCCAACAGTGCATGCCACACACTCGTCATCTAGCATGTGCGGCACTCCAAAATATTGATACAATGCAAAGTCCGGGGTTTCATAACCTCAGGAAAAGATTTACAGTCATTACTTACCTCGAAACAGATGAAAAACTACTCCTCGATGCTTTTTCCCCTCGACTCGGCCTCAACACGCCCCGAATCTATTCAAAACCAGATTCACATCATCAAATACGCTAAAAGAACAAAGCCCACTCGAAAATAACCAATTTATACCAAAAATCCCGACCCCTGGGCCCACGACTCGGATTCCGATAAAGAATCAAAAAACTAGAATCCTCACACTCTCACGAGTTCATACATTCCAAATACATCAAAAATCCAACCACAAACGACCCCTCAATTTGTTAAATTAAAGTCTTCAATCTCAAACCTTAAACCCCCAATTTTTAACCACTAATTTCCATAAATTTCATGTCAATCAGTCAAATATCACCATAGAAATGAGTTTTAGTTCCAAGAATCTTACCTCCACGAAATTCCCTTGAAATCCCTCTTCAAATCGCTCCTACAAGCTCCAACCCGTATGAAAATTTGATGAAATAAACCAAAAATTCGCGAAGGCAACTATTTATAGTTTCTGCCCAGGGGTTCCGCATCTGCGGGCCCCGCACCTGCGGATTCCACTAACTCCTCTTCTTTCCGCACCTGCGCCTAAACAACCGCATCTGCAGGCTCGTAGAACAGCAAACACCAGCAGCCTTATTCCACCTCCAACCTCTCCGATGGCCATCCGAAATCATCCCGAGCCCCTCGAGGCCCCAACCAAAAATACCAATACCTCATATAACATCACCCAAACTTAGTCGAACCCTCGGAACACTCAAAATAACATCGAAACACCAATTTAATTTATGATTCAAGCCTAAGGATTTCTAAACTTTCAAAATTCTCCAACGATGCCGAAACTAGCCAAACCGCATCCGAATGACCTGAAAATTTGCACACACACCCCAAATGACTCTACGGACCTATTCCAACTTCCGAAATTCCATTCCGACCTAGCTAATTTTCCACTGCCGACCGGCAAACGCCAAAAATCCAATTTCGCCAATTCAAGCCTAATTCTACTTCGGACCTCCGAACAACATTCCGAACACACTTCTAAGTATGAAATCACCTAACGGAGCTATCTGAGCCATAAAAACCACATTCCGAGGTCATTTACCCATAAATCAACTTCCGGTTGACTTTTTCAATTATTAAACCATCTTAAGAGACTAAGTGTATCGTCTCTCTCCACAACCACTCCGAACCCGAGCAAACCGACCCGACACAGCATAAATGAACTAAACAACACAAAACGAAGTAGAAATGGGAAAAACGGGGCTAATCACACAGAACGACTGATCGGGTCGTTACATTCTCCCCCTCTTAAACAAACGTCCGTCCTCGAACGGGTCTAGAAATAAACCTAGAGTCTCAAATAGGTGAGGATATCTGCTCCGCAACTCCCGCTCGATTTCCCAGGTGGCCTCCTCCACCGGTTGCTCTCTCCACTGAACCTTCACTGAAGCTATATCCTTAGACCTCAACCTTCTGATAAAATTTGATGAAGAAAAACACTATGTTGGTTTTCCTATTTTGCAATGATTTTTAAATTTTATTGGTCTTGTAGACTATCACTTTCAATGAGGGATATGTGAAAATTCTATTGCACTGGTTCGTTGTGTCTGTTGATGAGCCATCAACAAAGCCTCTTGTTCTTGTTGGTCTTTAAGCTTAGTGTAACTTAATTTTAAGTTTGGTGTAGCTTAAAGAGTGTAAATGAAAAATGGTGGGAAAGAAATGGAGGGAAGTAAAATTTTGAATTTGTTCACTTTACTAATGCACTTTGTCCCTCATTGGTAGAAGGAAAGAAAATCTATGTGTATATATAGAGAAACTCATCTTTTAGCTCTTAAAGAGTTAAGAAGAAGGCAAGCCTCGCGCCGTCGTCGTCGTCGTCGCCCGCTCGCTCGGCTCGGCTCGGCTCGGCTCGGCTTCGGCATCAGATTCGTATTCGTATTTGCATTTGCATTTGGATTTGATCAAAGATTGATTGATTAATCTTTTTGAACAATTCGTTAATCAATCTCAGTTTTAGTAAATTCCATTCAATAGAAGATTGGTAAGCCACTTTTGTGCAAAAGGCCATTTTTTAGGATATGTGCGTAGATATATGCTTAAACTGAGTTTCAAAATTTTGCATTTATAAATTTGTAATCACTTCAAGATTCATTTGCTTGGCGGTTCCTTGTTTGATATCCTCATTTATTACATACAATTAAAAACAATTAAAAGATTAATACACAATTATTTAGATATAAATGTGCAAAGAAATATAAAATTTGCTTGTCTTAAATATTTAATGATATGTATATTAATCTTTCTACTACGTAATAAATGAGGATATCTATAGCTATCTTCATTCAGAACTCTTAACAAGCTGTTTTGATTTTTGTTGATGTCACTACTTGCTTTTAACCCTTACTGTGAATGTGTTAGTGGTTCAAATGATTCATATTCTCTTGAAAATGCTGCAATGTTTTTACTTTCATGTTTGAATTGTTAGGGCCGAAAAAAATTAATTGTTGTGCGAGAGCTAGTAAAATAAATATTGAACGACGATAAACAAGATAATAAAAGAGAAATCTATTAAATGAGACACAAATATTTAATGTGGTTCGGTCAACTGACATACATCTATCGCTGGAGATGAGGAATCCACTATATAAAGAGCATACAAAATATCGAGAGAACAACCTCACGAAGAGGCAAACACGAGTGACACACTACATTTGTCCTGTAAAGTTCTCTCCCTAAACACGACTCTCAAACCCATATGGCTACATTGTGGATGCTCCTGAATGAGAAAAAGGATCCTCAGTTTATAAAAGTTCAAACTTTTTCCTCCAAGAAAAAGGACTAGCCAAATATGAGAGATTTATAATTTTCTTCTACAAAAAGAAAAACTCAATTATGATAAATATATTGTCTTTTCTTTTAAGAAATAAAAAAACCAAATATAATAAAAAAATCAGGAGAACATCTAACATATATTCGTCTGAGGACATTAGCTTTTGGCAAAATGACAAGAATTAGTTCGCTGCACTGGAACAATAAATTGCTACTGAAAGTGTTCTGTGTGTGACATTCATTTGCTTTTCTCATTGTTTTTTGTATAGCCACGGGGATGGGTCACTGTTTGCAATCGTAAGATAATTGTTCACAGCTTTCTGGATGGACTGTAGTGGCTCAAGCAGGGTTGATTGCATAATTCAAAAAATTGTACGGAGTCTACCAACGGGACTATTCTTGGCGCAGTGTCCCTGTTTCTACGGTCATAGCAAAATGTCCACGTTTTACTTGAACACTAGAGTTTTTTGATATTTAAAGCTTGAAATTCTTATTTGGGGTAGAAAGTAGAAGATTAACAATTCATTATTGTTAAAATCGTCTGAATGTTATAATTTATATTTAAATTTTTAGTTGAAATACTGATATAGTGATTTACTATAAAAAGCCCAAAACTCCAATGTTGGACTTTAGGAAGTGTTGAAGAAGACAAAGTGGTCTTTTTGATTTTGTGTTATTTGACTAAATTGGTGATTGGAGATTGTTTGTATTGGTATTTCGAAGTTTTAATTTTAATTTGATATCATTTGGAGCTGATTTGGAGTTGTGTTATCGAAATTGAAGTTGCAAATTCGAAGAACACTTTGTTAAAACAACACAAAGAAGTTATACCAATCAGGTAGACTTTGTTGAACAACTTAACATATAGCAGCCCCAATGACTAAATTGACTCAGAAAGGTGCCCCATTCAAATGGTCAGACTAGTGTGATTCAAAAGCTCAAGACAACCTTGATTTCAGCACCAGTGTTGGTGTTACCATCAGGTTCGGGATATTTCACGGTATATTGTGATGCCTCCTGTGTTGGGCTTGGAGCGGTGATGCAAGAAGGCAGGGTGATTGCATATGCATCTCGGCAGTTGAAGGTCCATGAGAAGAATTATCCTGTCCATGACTTAGAGTTGGTAGGCATTGTTCACGCATTGAAAATTTGGAGGCACTATCTTTATGGTGTGCCGTGTGAGGTTTTCACGGCTCATCGCAGCCTTCAATATTTGTTCAAGAAAAAAGATCTTAATTTGAGGCAGAGGAGATGGTTAGAGTTATTGAAAGATTATGACATCACTTTATTGTATCATCCGGGGAAGGCCAATGTAGTAGCTGATGCATTGAGTAGGAAGGCATTGAGTATGGGCAGCCTTGCATTCATTCCAGTCAGTGAGAGACGTTAGCTTCAGATATTTAGACTCTGGTCAATCAGTTCGTGAGGTTGGATATTTTACCCAGCCGTGTTTTAGCTTGTACAGTCGCTCGGCCTTCTTTATATGAGTATATCGGAGATCGGCAGGATGATGAACCGCATTTGATGGTCCTTAGGGACACAGTTCGGCACGGTGGTGCCAAGCAAGTTATAGTTGGATATGACAGTGTTTTGAGGATGCAGGGTAGAGTGTGTGTGCCTAATGTAGATGGGCTTTGTGAGTTGATCCTTGAGGAAGCTCATAGTTCTAAGTATTCTATTCACCCGTGCGCTGCCAAGATGTATCAAGACCCGCGACAACATTACTGGTCGAGAAGGATGATGAAGGATATTGTTGCTTATAAGGCTCATTATTTAAATTGCCAACAAATGAAGTATGAGCATCGGAGACTCGGTGGTTTGCTTCAGCAGATAGAGATTCCTGAGTGGAAATGGGAGCGTATCACTATGGACTTCATTGTTGGACTCCCACGGACTCAGAGGAAGTTTGACGCTGTTTGGTTATTGTGGATCAGCTGAATAAATCAACACATTTCATTTCGGTGGCAAGTACTTATACCTCGGAGAGGTTGGTAGAGATATGTATTCGACAGATTGTTCGCCTTCATGGTGTGCCCATGTCTGTCATTTCTGATCGAGGTACACAGTTTACCTCGCACTTTTGAAGGGCAGTTCAGTGTGAGTTGGGTACACGGGTTGAGTTGAGCACATCATTCAATCCTCAGACAGACAGGCAGTCCGAGCATACTATTCAGATCTTGGAGGATATGCTCCGCGCTTGTGTTATTGACTTTGGAGGTTCTTGGGATCAATTCTTGCCGTTAGCGGAGTTTGCCTACAATAATAGCTATTAGTCGAGCATTTAGATGGCTCCCTATGAGGCATTATATGGTAGATGGTGCAGAACGCTAGTTGGATGGTTTGTGTCGGGAGAGGCTCGGTTATTGGGTACAGACTTAGTTCAAGAGGCCTTGGACAAGGTCAAGATTATACAGGATTGGCTTCGTACAGTTCAGTCCAGGCAAAAGAGTTATGCCGACTGTAAAGTTCGTGATGTGGCATTCATGGTTGGAGAGAGGGTATTACTTCTGGTATTGCCTATGAAGGGTGTTATGAGGTTCGGGAAGAAGGTCAAGTTGAAGCCAAGGTATATCGGGCCATTTGAGATATTCGAGAGAGTGGGGGAGGTAGCCTATAGACTTGCATTGCCTCTAGGGTTATCCTCATTTCATCTGGTATTCCATGTGTCTATGCTCCAGAAATATCAAGGCGACCTGTCCCACGTGTTAGATTTCAGCACTGTCCAATTGGACAAGGATTTGACTTATGAGGAGGAGCCGGTAGCCATTCTAGACCAACAGGTTCGTAAGTTGAGGTCAAAGAGTTACCCTTCAGTTCGAGTGCAGTGGAAAGGTCAGCCTATTGAGGTAGCTACATGGGAGTCCTAGTCGGACATGCGGAGTAGATTTCCCCACTTGTTCGCCCGTTCAGGTACTTTTGTATGTTCGTTCGAGGACGAACGCTTGTTTTAGAGGTGGACATTGTGATGACCCAAAGGGTCATCTTATGAATTAAGACTCCACTCCGGGCTCATTAGCCTTAAAAAGATCAATTTTAATTTCCTCGATTTGCACGCGCAGCCCAGGCATGAATCCGGAAAGCCTTTATGTGGAAATATAGGAAATAATAATTTTTAGAGTTATAAATTTGATTTTTGATGGCTTTGGTCAATATTTTGACTAAAGAACCCGGACTCGTGTTCCGACGGTCCCCGGAGGTCCGCAGTAAAATATGGGACTTGGGCGTATGCACGGAATTGAATTTCGAGGTCCCTAGCTTTAGAAATCAATTTTTGAAGAAAATTGTTATATTGAATTTTAAAGGAAATAAAGAAATGAATTAATGTTTGAAACCGTTGGTATCGGGACCGTAGTTTTGTTCCAAAATCCGGTACATGTTTTCTTTGACCAAAGAACTAGATTCTCTGCTAAAGCTATTTTAAGAAATACTCGGGCTTCTGATAACTAAGAAAATTAAATAATAATAATTAGACTTATAATAGGAAAGCAATAAGAACACATAAAAGTAAGTATATTTCAGTAGTGGTTCGAACGTGTCTATACAAATGAGATTTTACTCCCTTTTATGGGGAATTTCTTAATATAACGTCTATTCTTCTTAATGACTGAGCACTAATGACTAATAATATCATTAATATAACGTTATAATAGGTAATCGTAACGGTTGCATGAAGATTATATAACATTTAGCTCATTGATTGAAGATCTTTGAATCTGCCCTTTATTATGCATTGGTTCATTCTGACCATGTCTCTTCAACTCCTCAATCAGACTGGGGCTTCCGCATCTAATTGCCTCGTGGGTATGCTATTCCGTTCCTCTCTGTCCATTGCCTCTTTGTAAATTTCTGACCATCTGTCATGTTTCCATTGCTCCACATAGATTACCTTGTCATCAGAAATATTACACGTGTGAAGTCTAATTTTTTACCAATATATATAGTCCCCCACTTACCATTTATTTATCAAATAAATATTAGGTAAGTGGATATTCATTTATGGCGGGAATTTTTTGCCGCCGCTTCATTCGTACCATCGCATCCATCTCTGAATGTATACATTGCTTGTCACTTCCATTTAATGCTCGTGCCACATGGAATTCTTGGATTGATTTTGCAATTGATCAGCGCCTTTTAGGGATTTTTGCGGCTGCATCAGTCACGAAGTGACATTTTTAATTATGACTTTCACATCAGTGTTTTTTCCATTTTTTGACGGTTGCCTCTGAGTATAAATACCCCTTTTTCCTGCCTTTGCTTTCACAATAAAACTTCTAACTTTCCTTCATTGTTTGTAAATTTTTCTTTCACGTAAATATGTGTTCATCAAATCAAGAACCCAAGAAGGTTATCATTGTAGACGAACTATCTCCTTCTTCTGCTCCGATTCGGAGTAGGAGGGGTGGTATGTTAAGAAGCTTGAGTTCTACGCCTTCTAGTGGTTCTTCTTCTTCTCGTAACACTACTCTTCCGCCATCTTCTAGGGCTAATGTTTCTTTGTCTTCTTTGAGGGCTAGAGCTTCTAGATCTTCTTCTAAGAGTAGGGAACATAACGAACCACTTCGTGAGCCAAAAGTCGATGAGATTGTTCCTGCCGAATCTTCTTATTTAAAGGATAGTGAGGCCATAAGTAAACATCTTTCTTCCATGACATCTCATGATCATGCTGATCATTGCCCTACTCAAATCACTGAGGGTTTAGTTTCACTCGTGCGTAGAGATTTTTGTTGGAAATCTGACTTTCCAGTCGTAGTTCCTAATGAGAACCCAGAGAATAACCTCTTATAGAATTGGGTATTCTTTTGTGTATACTTATCCCTATACTTTAGGATTTAAGCCTGCCATCAACCCTGTCATCATAGAATTCTGTAGATTTTTTAATGTGTGCTTGGGACAGATCGGTCCTCTTGTCTGGGGGACAGTTGCATGCCTTAGATATTTGGCCAACTTAGCTTCAGTTCATTTTCCATCATCTTGTTCATCTCTACTCTCCGATGTTGTTCCGCCAAGGAGCATTTACTCTCGCGTCTAGGAGTAAAAGAGTTTTGGTTATACCTGATGATGATAAAGATAGAGGATGGTATGTCCGGTATGTTGCTATCCCTACTTAAGGTTTGGTAGGTGAAGAAAATCTCCCCTTCCCTGAGAAGTGGAACTTTGCATGTGAGTACAATTTTGCTCACTTTTCTTCTTTATTATTGATAAATTTCCAGTATAGTGACCGTTTTGTTTTTTTTTCTTTTTGCAGCAACCATGGGAACCGTCGAGGAGGTCTCCGGTTTCCGTGGTTGGGTAGATAAATTGTTGTTGATCTCTCCTATGGAAGAATATTCTTGGAAATACCTCTCGGCGAGGTTTGGTTGGAAAGTGAAAACCCATGGTAAGGTTTTTCTTTTTTCTTTTTGCATTTCCTTTATTTCTCTCTTTAAGATTTTATGATCCCTTTCATTTGTTAGGGTTTCCCGCTTGTGGGATCTCTGCTGCTGTTGTATCTGCTTCGAAACTTTCTTTGGCCAAGGCCCAAGAAATCATTGTTAACTCCTCTTCGTCAAAAAGGAAAGCAAGTGGGTCTCAGACCTTGGAAGATAAGGAAGAACAGGAGGAAGGTTCGCTGATTCAGAGGTCACGGAGAAGAAAGGTCATGTCTGATGATGAATCTGTTCCAGTTAGTGATCCACCTTCCGTGCCTGAGTCAGAGCATTCCGCTCCTGAAGATGTAACTCCTTCCCCTGCTAATGAATCAATTGGACTATTATTCCACTAAGGCTTTGGCACAGTTTCAGAGGAGGCACCTCCATATGCTCCAGTGGAACTTTCATTTATTGCTCCTGTTTACTGTTTCTGCTCCCCTGCCTATTCCATATGTGGCTCCTTCATCTACCCCTACTTCCGTGCCTTCTATTATCGAAGTAGGATCTTCCAGTAGTTGGGTGATGAAGCAAATAATGATAGAGGTTCCTGTGGGAGTTATCCTCTTAAAGAAATCAGGCCAGTCGGATGTGTGGTTGAAGCCCCTGATAGGCCCGATTGAAAAGTCTAAGTTGGAAAGTCACAGCTCCTTAACTTGGATGAACGAGATTGTACACTCGTCTTTGAAGGTGGACTTTATATCATTCCCTTTTTTATATCCTTTACCGTATCTAACTTCTCTTTTTGTGCAGATCAATTCTATTGGTACAGAATTAATGAAAAGGATCGTTCATACGGAGCAATTAGCGAATGACTATCATACCGAGGATGATAACTGGAAGGAGCAGTTCGAGAGTCTTCGGCTTGATATGGAGGCAATAGAGGAGGAGAAATGTACCTTGGAGCAGCATGTCAGAGTAATAGCAGCGAAATTGGCCATCGAGAAGGCTTCATCAAGTCAAGCAGGCAAGGATAAAAACATCCTGGAGTCTTCCTTTGCGGAGCAGCTTTCCCATGCTACCAAAGAGATAAGAAGCTTGAAGGCTTTATTGGACCAGAAGGAGGCTTATGCTGGTGAAATAGTGCAATCACTTACTCAGACTCAAGAAGGACTCTGTGAATCTTCAAACAAGATTCAATTTCTAGAAAGATATCTTTCCCTTTTGCAGGCTTCTTATGATGCTATCGTGGTTGAAAGAGATGAGCTGAAAGCCGATATTGAACAATGGGAGAAAGATTATGAGGCTCTCAAGGACAAGGAAACTTTTGACATGATTTGGGCTTATCTGAATGCCTGGCTTGACACATTGACGGAAATGGGCCAAGAAAATTTTGACTTAGAAGTTGAAATTGCCAAAACCAAGGAGACGATTGAAAAGTCTTGACAATGTCAAGATTTTTCATCACCTGAAGTTGTAGTCCCAACGGTGATGAGATCGTGTCTGATGAAGCTGCTTCCCAAGCCTCTCCATCTCAAGCTGCTCCTCCTGCTGATGAAGATAATCCCCCCAGTGTCTAGTGAAAGTGTTTATAAAACCTTCTCTCTTTGTTTTTATTTTGGAACAATTGGTGGTTACCCCCGATCCCATCTTGGGGGTGAAGTTTGATTTTAGTAAGTACCCAATGACAGCTTAGGGGAAACTTTGTATAAACAAATTTGGTTTAAACTAAGTTAATACTTAGTTTTTACCATGATATTAATATTTTCATTTCTTAGCATGACTTATGTTTTTTCGAGTGTTCGTTTCACTCTTAAGTGTTTACATGATTTCCTTTTGGGTTTTTGTTTTACCCCTTAGTATTTGATTTTGCATTAAAAATGCTTCGGTATTTCGTGTCTTTTTTAAATAAGTACGATTTCTAAAAGAGGGCCCTTTTATTAAAGACACTTAATGAAGAAGACGTCTCAACTTCATAATGGTGTAAACATACAAAAGAGAGATAGGAATTCACATGTTTCTTCTGAATAATGTTTTGAAGAAAGTCTTTATATTATTCGAACTTTTGTAACATTTTACATCTGTTTGAGTATCGTTTATAACTCTTCCATAATTGTTTTCATTTACAACAGATTTTGAATAAACACGAGTATGTTTTTTGAATAAACTCTTCCGTATGAATTTCTACCCGTATCAATTCTGCCTTTGACCTAAAAATTCGTTTACATTCACGAGTATGTTTTTTGTAGGTTTCTGAATCAGGCGTTGTGTTTTTGTCTTGGGCTCTTTGATTTTGCTCGTTTGACTTGTTGTGAAAAATGGATCTTTAGGCTTGAGCTTTGACTTTTTTGATAGTCTTCTTTGACTCTTCTTTGCCTTCCATATTGTATAGTCTCCCAAGTGTTTGATCTTTGAAGAATAAAATCTCGAGCACTTGACTATTCCTTTCTTGTGGTACTTTTCTTGAAAAGGAAAAGCATACGGGACTCAAAGGTATATAGTTTAGATGATGATTGCTTAACCATTTGAAATTCCCATCAGAAAGTTGTAACCCTAGACCGGGAGTTCAGTTACTTCCTCGTGTCTATGCAGGTCTAATATCATCATCTGGTTATGGGTTAGCTTTTGCCTATCATCGAAAATGGTTAGTATAATTTTAACTGTACTAAATAAAATCGAACGTAATGATACTTGACCGTGGGTATTCATTTTCCTTAGAAGTAATATTTCTTCAAGTGAACAGCATTCCAACTTGTTGGTAAAATTCTGTCATCCATGATTTCCAGCTCATAAGCGCCTTTTCCAGCATTGCCACGGACTTTGTAGGGTCCTTCCCAATTTGAATTTAGTTTTCCTGCACCAGCGACCTTTGTTGATTGCAAAGTCCCAACAGGTGATGAGATCATGTCTGATGAAGCTGTTGCCCAAGCCTCGCCATCTCAAGCTGCTCCTCCTGCTGATGAAGATAATCTCCCCAGTGTCTAGTGAAAGTGTTTATCAAACCCTCTCTCTTTGTTTTTCTTTTGGAACAATTGGTGGTTACCCCGGTCCCATTTGGCGGTGAAGTTTGATTTTAGTAAGTCCCCATTGACAACTTAGGGGCAACTTTGTATAAATAAATTTGGTTTAAACTAAGTTAATACTTAGTTTTTACCATAGTATTAATATTTGCATTTCCTAGCATGACTTATGTTTTCTCGAGTGTTCGTTTTACTCTTAAGTGTTTGCATGCTTTCCGTTTGGGTTTTTGTTTTACCCCTTAGTATTTGATTTTGCATTAAAAATTCTTCGGTATTTCGTGTCTTTTTGAAATAAGCACGATTTATAAAAGAGGGCCCTTTTATGGACGACACTTAATGAAGAAGACGTATCAATTTCATAATGATGTAAACATACAAAAGAGAGATAGGAATTCACATGTTTCTTCTGAATAATGTTTTGAAGAAAGTCTTTATATTATTCAAACTTCCGTAACATTTTACATGTGTTTGAGTATCGTCCATATCTCTTCCCTAACTTTTTCTTTTACAACAGATTTTGAATAAACACGAGTATGTTTTTTGAATAAACTCTTCAGTATGAATTTCTACCCGTAACAATTCTGCCTTTGACCTAAACATTCGTTTACATTCACGAGTATTTTTTTGTAGGTTTCTGAATCAGGCTTTGTGTTTTTGTCTTTGGCTCTTTTATTTTGCTTGTTTGACTTGTTGGGAAAAATTGATCTTCAGGCTTGAGCTTTAACTTTTTTGATAGTCTTCTTTGCTATCTCGAGCACTTGACTATTCCTTTCTTGTGATCCTTTTCTTGAAAAGGAAAAAACATACGGGAATCGAAGGTATATAGTTTAGATGATGACTGCCTAACCCTTTGAAATGCCCATCAGAAAGTTGTAACCCTAGACCGGAAATTCAGTTACTTCCTCGTGTCTATTCAGGTCTAATATCATCATCTGGTTATAAGTTAGCTTTTTGCCTATCATCTAAAATGATTAGTATAATTTTAACTGTACTAAAATGAAATCGAACGTAATGATAGCTGACCGTGGGTATTCCTTTTCCTTAGAAGTAATATTTCTTCAAGTGAACAACATTTCAACTTGTTGGTAAAATTCTGCCATCCATGGTTTTCAGCTCATAAGCGCCTTTTCCAGCAATGCCACGGACTTTGTAGGGTCCTTCCCAATTTGGACTTAGTTTTCCTGCACTAGCCACCTTTGTTGTTATATTTTGCTCTATAATAAGGACAAAGTCCCCCAATTTTAAAATATCTGAGGTGAGCTTTTCTGTTATAATATCGCTCTATGATTTGTTTCTGAGCTGCCATGCGTATTAAGGCAGCTTCTCTCCTCTACTCGAGTAAATCCAGATTTGTTCTAAACTCGTCGTTGTTTGTTTCTTCTGTTAATGTTGTGAATCTCATGCTTGGTTCACCAATTCCACCGGTATTAGAGCTTCTGAACCATAAACAAGCGCAAATGGGCTTTCTCCCGTGGCTTTATTCGCACGAGCAAGTCCGTATGTTGTTCTTAGACTTGCGTGCATGTTTTTTTAGAGCCCCGAGGGCTCGGATGAGTTTCGGGTAGGCTTCAGGATGTTTTGAACTTTTAAAAGTCTGCTGTTTTGCTGCTATTGGTTCACTTACTCGCCCTTCTTCGCGATCGCGAATCTTCTCCCGCGATCACGAAGAGTAAATGCACTAGGGGGTCATTTTGTTCTCCACAAACGCGAAGTCTTGGACACGAATGCGAAGCATGGGGTAACCTTCGCGAACGCGAGCTGACTTATGCGAGCGCGATGAGTAAATTGACCTGGGGGAGGGGACTCACACTTATTCTTCGTGAACTCGGCCACTTGGCCGCGATCGCGATGGTCATCTGAAGCAAAGCTTCCCGAACGCGAAGGCCACTGGGCCGTAATTCTTTGCGATCACGACAAGCCCATCGCGAACGCGATGAAGTCCTATCCAGCGACTTAGTAATAGAACTTAAAACGGGCAGAAGCTATTTTTCTCATATTTTCAAACTAAGAAGACCTAGAGGCGATTTTCAACCTACAAGTTCATCCCAAAAGTGTTGGCAAACGATTCTAAACTATTTTCTTTCGATTACCCAATGTTTTTCATCACTTTTCAATCAAAAATCAAGGATTTTCATGGTAGAAATTGGGGGTTTGGTAGAATTAGGGAATTTTGCATTAATTCGAATTTAGACCTCTAATTGGGGTCGGATTTCAAAACTTACTACATATTCGGGCTCGGGGGTGAATGGGTAAACGGAATTTGGTCCGAACCCCGAGTTTGGACGAAGCGAGCCCGGGGTCGATCTTTAATTTTTTAGGAAAACTTAGGAAAACCATAGTTTTGCATTAAAGTTAGTTCCTTTAGAGCTAATTAATGATATTTAACTAATTATGATTAGATACGAGAGTGTTGGAAGTGAATTCGAAAGAAAAAGTTGTAATTGAACAGTGAGTGACTGGGAAATTGAGGTAAGTGTTTGGTCTAACCTTGGCTCGAGGAATTAGGAATCCCGACTTAAATGCTATGTGAAATTGCATGTGTGTGGTGTATAGGTGAGGTGACGAGTACCTATGCGCCACAGAATGATCTGTTTAACATGTTTCCTTCCCGGTTTTCAATTTATTTTATTCTTGTCTTAATTGTTTCATGATTATTGATGCCTCTATGTCTACTTGTTTTGTCTACTTGTTAGTTAGATATTGTTTCCCTTATTTGAAATTATTAATTGTTCCTTAGTTTCATTGTGGGATATTAATGGTTGAGTTGGTTGTCAGTGTTTCATGATACATTTTGGTTGGTTTTGATGTGTAGTAATAATTGGTGAAGTTTCTTAATTGTACAACTTTTCGTTACATTATTTGAGATATAAATTTTGTGAAGGATTTTGATCTAAATTATGAACCCTTTATTATAAATGATGAACTGTGATTATCTGGTGGGAGCGAGTTGCACGCCGCAACAAGGAGGGATAAAGGTGGATAGGTGGGATAGGGTTGCACGCCGCAACAGGAGGAATAAGGGTGATATATATATTGATGAGCAATAAAGGTGAACAAGTAGGATCGGGTTGCACGCCGCAACAAGGAGTAATAAGAGAGAATATTTATGTTGTTACTAGTTATTTAATGGAAACTGAAATACCCACTGTTTTATTTTGTTGTTCCTGTATTCTGCTTTTACCGTCATTTAAATTACAACCGGGAAATTTTCGTGAGGATGTTATAACCGAGATCTGGAAAGATAGCTGAGTAATTAATTATTTACAGTAGTTATTGTTTATTTAGTTTAGTATTTTTCCTTCTTGCTTTATTAAACATCGTATACAGGTTATATTATAAATGCCTCGACGTAGCCTCGTCACTACCTCGTCGAGGTTAGGCTCGGCACTTACCAGTACATGGGGTCAGTTGTACTGATACTGCACTCTGCACTTCTTGTACAGATCCAGGTTCGGTTAGAGTTGATCTTGAGCAGTAGCTGATTATTCTCACGGAGATACGAGGTAGATCCGCTGGCATCCGCAGATTCCTGGAGTCCTCTCCATATCATTTATTTACTGTTTTATTTAATTCAAAACAGATATATATTTTTTCTTTCAGCTAATTACTTGTAGTATTCTGTAGTAGTTCGTGAATTATGACTCCAAACCCTGGGTAGCTAGATATTAGTATTAGTTTCGTGGTTTCGTTTCTTTATTTCATATATTATTTTTTATATCATTTATTGGATAGTATTAGATTTCGTATACATTTTAAATTGTTTACTTATGTTTGAATAAATTTTTAAAAGAAAACGGTTAGTTAATCTCTAACATTGGCTTGCCTAGCAAGTATGGTGATAGGCGCGATCACCATTCCGAGGGTTGGGAATTTGGGTCGTGACAAAAAATAGATAGTCTTTATTTCTACTTTTATAAGGAGTTTGTATAAACTTCAATATTGTCTAAGGAAAAATAAGACAGAAAATTCACAATTAAAAATATTTTTGGGGCCCCAAAATTTAAGGGGCCTAAAGCAATTGCTTTACTAGCCTACCCTTGAGCCACCCCCGGATAATTTCTCGAATCTCTTTGTTTTTATTTCTTTCTTTCTTCCATCTCTGATTTTTTCTTGTATATTGTGTGTGAGTGTGAGAGAGAGAAACCACACGTTAACAGTATTGATAAAAGCTTCTGAGTTAATTTCCTACGTTTTTTGTTTTGTGGTTGAAATAGTTGAAAGAATTTCGATTAAACAACATAAAATTTAATCCCTAACGTGTTATAATGTGGTTATTTGATTAATTGCTTTCAGTAATCATGCAACTTTTTTATGTAGTAGTATTGTTTATCTCAAAAATACGAGTAACAATTAAATTTGGTTTGTGATTTTAAAGATATGTGATCTAATCCAATACTAATTAGTAAGCAAGTAATATAGAGTATAAATGAGAAGAATTAATGAACCAAACCAATGATGCTCGGGCAGTATGGACCTCAAGCTCGATGACCTCGAGGGGGTTAAGAGTGGTAAAGCAAGAACAAAGTAAAAACAGTAAAGCTAGAGAACAATTCTAAAGAATAATGGGAGAGAAAGTAAGATAGTATATCCTTTGCCAATGATTAGATGATCCTTTACAAATGATTGAGGTTCCCCTTTATATAGGAGGGGAAACCCCAAATAAGGTACATTTCTATTTACAGTAAAGAATCTTATTGGTATAGCTGTATAACAACCTAGTATGAATTCGTACTAATTCGTACAAATCTATCACAGGATTTGCGCCATGATCTTTGGCGACGTGGCGAGAATCTTGTCCTTTCCGTAACAAACTCATAACGGTACTATTCGACATCGGGAATATCTTGCTCCAATGCTCTTCGAGCACCTAGGCCCTCGAGCCTCTTACTCCTCCTTCGAGCCCGAGCTTGACCTCTACTAGGCTTCTGTCCTCGATATAACTTCTCGAGCCTACAAAATCGAGGCATGAGATTTTGACTGTATACAGATAGTCCCCGCGTTTCTTAGAATGGAAAGATAAGAAACGATTTGATTCTCGACCCCTCGATACCCCGACCATGACGTCAGTCTCGTGATGTCAGCAACTGCTGTGGCTAAAGGCCGCGAAAGGTCGTGAAAGGTCATGTCTGCACAGTTTTCGAAAGGCCATTAATTAAAAACGGCTATTGGTTAGCCGTTTAGCTTCCTCAACACACCTAGGTAGCCTCTATAAATACTTCAACCTTTTACTTTACAAACTTTACTTTCCACAGCATTTTTAAACCTACGTTAACTTCTCTATTCTCTCTGCATTTATCTTTCCCCTCAACTTGTGTTCATTTTATCATCAACTTTCTTTACTTCTTCTGAACTTCACAACAACAATAATGGCCAAAACTTCTAAGACAGTTCCTGAGAAAAATAAAGCTTCTTCATCTTCACGCCAATCTAAGAGCAAAACAGTGGCACCTTCTCGTATTGAGGAGTGCACTCCCGGGCCTTGTGAAACATCTTCCGACTTCAAAATCGATAGACCTACTTCGGTCCCGGGTTGATGTGAACCCATGTCTCGGTACATCAACTTTATAAGTGACGCCAAGATCAAACAGATGAGAGTCGATTGCCATCGGGAGAATAAAGTCGTGGAGGTCCCTTCCCCCGAAGAGGACATTACCACTTACAAAGCGGGGTACCTGAGTGTGTATACTTATCTAGCCACCCTCGGCCCCGTAGACCCTTCTTTACCCCTCCTAGATCCAGTGATTCTCGACTTCTGCCAATAGTATCGGGTAACACTCCGCCAAATTTACCCTTTCTATTGGCCAATTGTTCACTTGATTAGGTTTTTCTCGAGCAAGGTCGAGGGGATGTCTTTTACCCTAGACCATCTGCTCAGGCTATATAACCCTCGTCTCTATCGAGGTGTCCTGATAAAGTTATAACGCCAGTCCTCTAAGTCCTTCTTCTCCATCATCAACGAAGACAAGGATCGAGGATGGATGAGACGTTTCGTCCGAATCAGGACCTCCGACCTGATTCCTGCTGAAAGGATGCCATTCCCCGAGGAATGGAACATGAAACATAAGTACAAACTTTACCAGAGATGACTTATTATTTTGATGTTCCTTTTTCTTCTCTCGAACTAACCCTTTACAATAATGTAGCCGTCGCTTTGTTTCCTGCTGTGGTTGTGGACCTCCCGGGCTGAGTTCGGCAACTGGCTTCCACCTTATCATACGGTGAGCGCAACTGGCATGATTTGGCTAAAGGTCGATGGGAGGCCAAAAACCACGGTGAGTCTTCATTATTTGAATATCTAAGCTCCTTAGTGAAATACTTACTCTTTATTTTGTGCAAGCCTTGGAGATGATGTTTCAATGAGGACGCCCCCTCCCGCTGAGGAGGAAACCCCAAAACCTGCCAAGGACAAGAAAAAGAAGAAGGGGTCACCGGCGAGCTCCCCAAATACAAAGAAAACCAAGCTTTGAAATCCTAAGGCCGATACTGTGGCCTTATCTGAGGAGACTGCCGAGCGTCTTCGTGCTGAAGACGAGGAGAGAGATGGCGAAGAGGGCGAAGGTGATGACCGCCCATTAATAACTCGAAAAAGAGGAAACATTGATAAATCAAAGGCTGTTGAACCAAAGGCAGCCGATACGGTTCAATCTAGAGCCAAAGAGATCTCTGAGGGGCGCTCGAGTAAAGTCCAAGAGCCGGCAAGTGATAAGGGTGCGCCTCGTCCCGGAGGGCGTTTGGCTGATGAACTCGAGGAGCGCAGTTCTGAGGCTCCCCGAAGGTGGGAGAATGCCCTGAGTTAATTATTCGGGATAATCAATGTGGATGATTCTCCGCTAGGACCGGTATTCTCTGAGGGGAAAATACGAGATGCCCAAGATGTGAGGACTCCTGATGTGGGAACATCCGATGAGGAGAATAACATTTTTCGGGAGTACCTCACTTGAATCGAAGAGGGCCCCGATCTAGATGCCTCGTTCATCTTTGAGGAGGCCCAGAAGCTTCGCAAACAGGTAAATCTTTAGTCTTTTCAACCATGTTTCGAGTTTGATTTTTATCTTTCTGACTCCCTTTCTTTGTGATAAGGCTGTGCTGCTTTACAATCAGGCATTTTCCAAGTGTCGGGCTGAGCTTTCCCATTGTGAAGCCGAGTTCAAGAAGCTCATGGTAGATATGGACGACCTCAAGGATCTCTATGCAAAAAGAGAGGGGGAAATCAGCATCCTTCGAGCTGGTTTGGAGAAGGCTTCCCAGGAGCGGGTCGAGCTCATTGAGCAGGTAACATAGCCTTGGTGGGATTACTTTGTATTTACTTGTTTTGGTATCTAATGCTTCAACTTGAATATCATACATAATTTTTCCCTACTCCAGGTATGTTAAGGCTAAGCTCTTCTTTCATTTTGGCATGATCTCATAACTACACGAGTTTGATAACGAGGCATAAAGAAAAAATTAAATCCTAGAATTTACATTTATTTTGCTAGTCTCGCAAGTTACGTATATTTTCCTAGTTTTGTAAGTTACAATATTTTCCTTATCGGGACTTCATATTCATTTGAGTATTTCCTCCTTCCAGTCAAGAGAGCACAAAGTCTATATATACAGTATTACGATATTTTCATTACCATCTTAGCTATAATCGATGGGCAGGCCCCTATTGGGAAACCTCTTATCAGATGGTAAGGTATATACCGAGCCTACTGTGGTTGAGGGCCTATGAGCGAGCCCAGTTGGTCGAGATACAGATCCTAGTATGGCCGAGCGCCTATGAGCGAGCCTACTACGATAGAGCAGTTATATATATATACCGAGCCTTATAGGGCCGGACAACTATTTTACTTACATTTTGAGAGAATTTAGTCAGTATCAGCAGATAAGCATATCTTCAGATTATCTTTGACTCCCAGTTACTTTCAGTTATTATATTATCAGCTCAGTTTTAGCTTTCAGTATATTTCCTTACATACTCAGTACATTATATTGTACTGACGTCCCTTTCTTGGGGGCGCTGCATTTCATGCGTGCAGGTTCAGACAGAGAGACGGGTATACCTCCTCATTAAGTGTTTCCCGAGCTCAGCTTGATCGGTAAGCTCCATGCCTTACGGAGTTGCCGGGTCTAGAGCTTTATGTATATTTTGTGTATATATGTATATATGTTATGAGTAGGTCGGGGAGCTATTCTGACCGCAATATATCCATCAGTAGAGCTTGTAGACACCTCCGATCAAATAGTGCAGCGTGTTGGCCTTATAGGCCTTGTATGTATAATTGGTTGGTTTGTCACCTATAGTAATTATGACGGCCTTGTCAGCCCCGTTTTATATTGATATTTAGTCAGCATTCGTAGTTGTCTTGCAATGTGGCCCATAGCCAAAGTATGACATCATATGTTCAGAGTCCCTTAGTCAGAAGTTGGTATGCAAGGATAGGTGAGGCACCAGGTGCGGTTTCGCCCCCCGGTTCGGGGCTTGAAAAAAGTGGTATCAGAGTAGTTTTTTCCTGGGGAGTCTACATGCCATGTCTAGTAGAGTCTTGTTTATGGGTGTGTCGTGCACCACACTTATAAGCAGGAGGCTACAGGGCATTTAAGACGGTTACTCTTTCTTCTTAATCTAGATTGTGTGGTAGAGCTCAGTTGTAAGAACTCAATTTCCTAAACTCCATCTTATTCATAATACGATGATACCTATATCCAAAAAGATGGTTGGTAAGAGATATAGCTATGGGGGACTTGAGTTAGAGGAACTCGAGTTTGCATCATTCCTATGATGGACAAATGTGAGGTCTTTAGCAGAACATGTGTGTACCTTACGTGTAAGCTTCTTGATAAGGAGCCTTAAGGCAAGAATATTTATCCACCTCTATGGTGAAAGTCTATGAGAGATTCATAAGATAGATACAAGATTCAATAAGTAAAAGGAGCAAGATGAGAAGGGTACGAGGTACACATTTCATGAAGATTGTCGGTATTTTCAACTCCGGTAGAAAGGTATAAGAATTGTGACTTACCTTCAACAGTAACAGATGTATGTAGAATTTGCCACACCCATCTCGGTTGTACCCTATTAGGGGCTAACATGTGTAGTTTAAGAAATGAACATGATATAAGGATCCGGTTGGGGTTAGATTAACCCAAAATGGTAAATGGATTGTTTGTGTTAGTTGACATTCCTGAAGAATATTACAAAGGTGCTAATAGATCTCCTTGTGAGGCACCTAAATAGTGCACTCTATAATATTACAATT
The DNA here is from genome assembly GCA_005239505.1 of Nicotiana paniculata. NCBI lineage: Eukaryota > Viridiplantae > Streptophyta > Magnoliopsida > Solanales > Solanaceae > Nicotiana > Nicotiana paniculata. The sequence continues at coordinate 38,221 of MDKI01028824.1, forward strand.
AGATGTGAATATTAGCATGAAACAAAAATCAAATAAAAAGAATCAGAAGATAAGCAAGAAAAGCCTGGAAGGGATTAATATTACCTTAGTGTGGCTCGCGTCCCTAGTAGACAGAGAACGTTAAGCAACCCGAAGAGCCACTGGATGGAGCAAGGGGAGATAAAAGCAAAAGAATGTCTTGTTCGAGTTTTCAGAATAAAGTGATAGACATAAATGTTAGTGGGAAATAAGAAAAGCATTAATTAAGAATTATGAGTAAGATATGATACATGGATGACACCGGTATTAAAAAGATGACAGTATTATAGAGTCTATAGTCAATTGAAGGAAAAGACGAGAGATGACAGGCCTTGAGACAACACAAGAGTATAGGCCATAAAGTCATATCCTCATTTCAAGAAATAAGTTCGTGACTCCAACATGACTACCAAAAGGAAAAGTTAAACACCAGAACAATAGTAATCAGAATGGTTTGGTGAACAAAATAAACTAAACATGAATTAGGGACTGAGTGATTGGATAATAGTCAGCATCATGAAAATTTCACATTTTGTTCTAGCGATAATAGAGTGGGCAACAGAAGAAGATTCATGAGAAATTCAGAGAATGGTCATTCAGGAAGACGCTTCCCTAAAGCAAGCAAGGTGAGTAAAGTTAAGCTTAAGGGACTGTATGTGCCAGTTACAGTAAGTGTCACCCTCGCAAGTGAGGAATTTCGTTATCCTTGGTACATAAGGGTTATCGCGAGGTGAGTAAGGATCATCGACAATGTGAAAAAATGTCAAAGATGAGAGGGTAAAACATCCATACGTAGATCATCGTAGCACTAAATCTTAGTGCTCCCCTAAAGGGGGGAATATGATATGATGTGGCATTAAGATAAATTAAGTGGTCCTAGTAAGTATGGAATGATAAAAGAAGGATGTGATAAGAATGATAAAGGGATAAGATTGCACTTACTCAAATCCTACAGATACGCTACGATTCCATAACATTATGCAGACACGACGTCAAGGAGAGGAGGTAAGGGTTCCTGCCTGAGATGTTATTGTTAGATAAGGAGACAGTACATGAGGTAAGTGAAGAAAAAAGAAATAACCCAAGAAAGATTATGCAAAATATTTATATGATAATGGGCAAACGATTAGTTAGTAGTTGATTCAAGAAGATCCCAGTTAGGGCTAGACAAGAGGATAAAGACAAATCAACAGATCAATGCAAGATAAACATAGGGAAACCCAACATGGGGAATTCGATCTCGTGATTATGACATTTTAATACTTGAGATATATTCATATAAGAGTTGGGGAAGTTAAAAAGGTACCATATAAGTATTACATAAATAAAAGAGAATGCCACTCGGAAGATAGTCAAAATATCAGTTCAGAAGAAACCCTACAAGCATAAGGGCGTGGAGGTAAGTAACATCGGATAATTATAGACGAGGAAGGACATAAAAAAATCCATCAAATATACGACGTAATAAGCTCGTAGCTTTACAAGAGTCACAGGACCCTCCCTAAGTACTACAATGAAAGACTAGTTGAGAAAATAAGGAAGCAAACTTCAATCTAAGCACATGTGATGACCCACGGGGTCATTTTATGAATTTAGACTCCATTCTAGGATTAATAGCCCTAAAATATTAATTTTAAATACCTTGATTTGCGTGCACAGTCCGGGCATGAAATCGGAAAGCTTTTAGGTGAAAATATGAGAAATAGTAATTTCTAGAGTTAAAAATTTGATTAAAGTTGACTTTGGTAAACATTTTGAGTAGACGGACTCAGATCCGTGTTTGAACAATCCCGGGAGGTCCGCAGTAATATATGGGACTCGGGTGTATGCCCGGAAATGAATTCCGAGGTCCCAAGCCTTAGAAATCAATTTTTGAAAGAAATTATTTTGCTGAAATATTAATGAAATAAAGAAAGGAATTTATGTTTGAAATCATTGGTATCGGAACCATATTGTGGTTTTGGAGCTCGATACAGGTTTCTTATGATATTTAGGCCTTGCCTGTGAAATTTGGTGAAAAACGGAGTTCGTTTGACGTGATTCGGACCTCCGTTTGATAAATAGTAAACTTTAAGTGTTCCTTAGAAAAATAATGAGTTTTGAGGTTTAATTCATAGTTTTACATGTTATTTTCATGATTTGATCGCACGATCAAGTCCGTATGATGATTTTAGACTTGCGTGCATGTTTGGTTTAGAGCCCTGAGGGCTCGAGTGATTTTCAAATAGGTTTGGATTGTGTTGCGATCGTTCTTTCTTATGTTTCGACGTCATTTCTTCAAGCATAAATGATATCATATTGAACAAATGAGCTCCAATTTCTGTTTTGAATGAAGTATTAGATCCGTATCGTAATTACGGGCCCGTAGTAAAAAGAATCAACGAATTTGGACATCGTATGAGGATTTTATGGTCATGTTACTAAGGTTGCCAGAGTTTTCAGGTTAATTACGAAATTGCCACCGACGGCGTATTAAAAATCTGAACTATTTGCAAATATTAAAACCTACATATCTCCTTTATTATAAGGTCAAATTGAGTGATTCAAAAGCCTAATTTGACTAGAATTTTACAAGGAATCCATTGGAGCAATAAAAATTGATTTTAGGGATTATTTGGCCAGAGAAACGAGGCAGAATAGCTGGCAGAAAAATATATATAAAACAGGCAGACTTTTTCTTCTTCAAATTTTCGAACCCGACAGCCCTAGGAAGGAATTTCTTCACCAAATATCATCCCCAAGTCATAGTTAATTAATTCTAAACTTTACTCTTTCAATTACTCATTATTTTTCATCACTTTTAAATCAAAAACTAAAAAATTTCATGGTAAAAATTGAGGGTTTGGGTAGAATTAGGGAATTTTATAAAAATTTAATCTTTACCTCGAATTGAAGTCGGATTTCAAAACTAATTGTATATTTGGCTTCATGGGGGAATGAGTAAACGTAATTTGGTCCAAACCCCGAGTTTAGACAAAGCGGGCCCAGGGTCAGGTTTTCACTTTTTTTGAGAAAACTTAAGAAATTGTAATTTTCAATAAAGTTAGTTCCTTTAGCCTTAATTAATGATGTTGAGTTAATTATGATCAGATTCGAGCAAGTTAGAGCAAGATTCTAATGGAAAAGCTTTAATTGAGCAGTGAGTGACCTGCGAAATTGAGGTAAGTGTTTGGTCTAACCTTGACTTGAGGGAATAAGAATCCCGACTTATTTGCTATGTGAATTTCATGTGTGTGGTGTATAGGTGAGGTGATGAGTATCTATGCACCACCAAATTGTCTGTTGAACATGATCCATTCCCCGTTTCCAATTTAATTGACTCTTGTCTTAATTGAACTATGTTCATTATTGTTCTTTGACTACTAGGCCTTATTACATTGATGTTAGATATTATTTGGCTATTTGGAAGAGTAATTGTTGCGTGTCTGGTCCCCTTGTGGTACAGAAAAGTTGGGCAGTTTGGCCCTATTTTTGGAAAGATATTTATATATTCATGTTAGTTCCGTTTTTTGATAATATTGAGGAAGTTGTGAGAAATGCAGTTTAACTGTTTCGTGGTTGTTGAGGTTCACGTGGTTATTCAGTTTCATTTGGTTATTTCTAATTGTTTTTGTAAGTGTGTTAAAAGTGTTTGTTGTTCTCTTGATTCTATCATGGTACATAAAGACTGAGTTGGGTTGACAGTGTTATGGTGGTTATATATATCCTGACTGGTTCTTGTGGGATGATATTGGTTAAAGATTACGAGCTATACTGTTTTCTGTTTGCAATTGTTGAAATAAAAGTGTTGTGCAAGGCTTGGCCTGAACTATGAAAGTTTTTGATGAATAAACAAAATTTATTGTGATAAGGGGGTTGTGATAAGGGTGGATAAATGATAGTGATAAGGGTGGATAGGTGGGATCGGGTTGCACGCCGCAACAAGACAGTGATAAGGGAGTATGATTATGTTTTACTGATTTTATTATAAAGATTTGGAAATTTATTGTCTACGATTTTTTTTCTCATATTCTGCACATACGATTATTTTGAAGTAAGGATTGGAAATTCGGAAACTTGTGTGAGATCTTGGTGATAGTTGAGGCATGGAATAGGCGAATGAGTTATTATATTTATTGTTTCAGTTATATTTTTCTTGGTATAACTTGGTAGATTCTGAAGGATCGGTACGGAGACGCCTGTACTTATCTCTCAGAGGCTATGAAGTTAGGAACAATTTCACTTCTATTCTACTCCATCGTGAGAATTTATTCTAATATTGATGATTGAACTTTTCTATTCTTGTCCTCTCACAAATCTCGACAACACGCAAAGCGTCTACAACCGGACAAGAGGTGAATCCCCAATGACAGCTACGATTAGGGGAAGAGACAGAAGCGGAGCTCAGTCTAAAGCTCGAACATCAACACCTATTGTAAAGTCTCAAATGGATCTGGACGCGGAAGTTCTAGCTCAGTCGGTACATGTTCGACTAGTCCATATCCCAGAAGGATTTATAGCTACTCCAGTATAGCATAACAAGGGAATAGTTGAAAGTAACAAAGTTGATTTATATGAACTGTGAAGTTTAACATTGTGGATTATCATGCATTGTGACCTATGATTTCGTGCCAAGTGGGGAAGTCCACTGTCAAGGAATAGAATGCAGGGTCATGTGTTATATCGGTTTTGGCCTGGAATGTATAAGGCCTGAGATTTTGCAAGAGATAAAGCTGGGACTTGCGATATGTCTGCCACCTTAATAACCCTATACCTCAGTACCAAAGGAGTCATATAACAAAATTTAAATCTACAAACGGTTTACTCAGCGTGGAAGTCACGGTTGCGGATTTTGGGGTGCTCTAGAGGGAGTACAGTGGTTGACAAGCTTCTAGACTATATAGTTCGTACCAAGGTTTATCTGTATAGAGCTATACTTTTGGGATCGTTGTGCATCAATAGAGATGAGAGTTACCCCAAAATATTGATGAAAAAGTATATGAATAAAGGGGGTAGCTCAACAGTGTTGAGTTAACATAGTAAAAGAAGAAACTGGCCGCCGGTGTTTGTGACAAGCCTACGAAAAGGATGACCAGCCAATGCAGTATCAATTACTTGACTCAGTTCTCATAAATGCTTTTGAAAGATTTCCTTCTCAGACTCTCCATAATACGTGGCGCATAGGGTTTGAACGGTTGCGTCAGGTCACCATGACGGTGTCAGGATATGCCAGCAGGTTTGATAAGTTAGCCTGTCATACTCCTACTTCAGTTCATATAGCCAGAGGGCGAGTCCGTAGACTCATTAAAGGACTCAATTATGATTGTAAAAATTCTGTGCGACTCAGGGCAAGATAATACTTTATTTCGGCTAGTGGTAGGAACTGTTCTAGATTTTGGAGAGTCATAATTCATCAGTGCACTCAGGCTACGTGCCCCATTGCAGTTACAACTAAACTACATGACCGGCTAGGAAAAAAGGGGTCGGAATGTCAGAAGTGGAGGTTAGATTCCTAGAGGTGGAGACCCAGCCTGATGATATATTTTCCATGGTATGACTGAGGTCGTTACATTAAATGGTGTCATTACAAGAACAATCTCTAATTAGTATAAAGTGATGATTTCCTGAACTTAATACGGTTGTGCATAACTAATAAAATTCTTCTAATATGCTCTACTCTCGGGTGAGCTTTGTAACTCAAAAATATACTTATGTGAATACTCTCGGGTGAGCTTTAACTGAAAATATTTAAAGGAAGGAAATGGAATGTTTCGATTGGCACGATACACATGTTGCTTGTGATTCAGAATTGAGGACGAGATCCTCGTATTTTAATATGATTTGAGATGCTTAAATCGGGCTACGAGCCGTGGTGGAAGTTATGTAAGGACGAGGTCCTGGTGACGAAAATTCTTGTGTTTAAATTCTCCCTTGTGAATTAAAATTTTGTTATAGTACTGGTAGGGAATCATGCATGTTAGGCTGATTCAACAATTTATGTATAAAAAATAATGATAATAATCTTAATAAATAATAATAAAAGTAATACTAATAATAAATAAATAAATCAACTATCCATGCATAATTTTCCAAATTCGTGCTATAATTATCAAGCCTTAGTCTACAAGGTAGGTTCCCGCCCATGTGGCATTAAATGCGACACGTTATTCGGGTATATAATTACGAGGTCTTCAAGCATCATATCTCGTTATCGGTATTGTGAAGGTTTGAAAGGAGATTCTCTTTGTTGACGTGAAGCTATTTGATAATCCTGTAATTGGCTATGAACAACTATTAAGGAAATAGAGGCAGTCAAGAACTGACTTGGACCCACTACAATCACGGAAATTAGGAGCTTCTTGGGTTTGGCGGGTTACTACTGTCGTTTTGTGGAGGGGTTTTCATCTATATCAGCCCCTATGACTAAATTGACTCAGAAAGGTGCCCCATTCAAATGGTCAGACGAGTGTGAGGTGAGATTTCAGAAGATCAAGACAACCTTGACTTCAACACCGGTGTTGGTGTTACCATCAGGTTCGAGTTCTTTCGCGGTGTATGGTGAAGCATTTCGTGTTGTACTTGGTGCAGTATTAATGCAAGATGGCAAGGTGATTGCATACGCGTCACGACAGTTTAAGGTTCATGAGAAGAATTATCATGTCCATGACTTGGAATGGAAGCCATTGTTGGCGCATTGAAGATTTGTAGGCACTATCTTTATGGCGTGCCATGTGAGGTTTTTACTGACCATCGCAGTCTCCAGTACTTATTCAAGCAAAAGGATCTAAATTTGATGCAATGGAGATGGTTAGATTTATCGAAAGATTATGATGTCACTATATTATCATCCAGGGAAGGCCAACGTGGTGGCCGATGCATTGAGTAGGAAGGCGGTGAGTATGGGCAACCTTGCATATATTCTAGTTGGTGAGAGACCACTAGCTTCAGACATTCAGACGTTGGCTAATCAGTTTGCGAGGTTGGATATTTCGCCCAGTAGTGTTCTAGCTTGTACAGTCTCTCGGTCTTCTCTAATTGAGCGTATCCGGGAGCGGTAGGATGATGACCCACATTTGATGGTCCTTAGGGACACAGTTCGGCGTGGTGGCGCCAAGCAGGTTACAGTTGGAGATGATGGTGTTTTTAGGATGCATGGTCGGTTATGTGTGCCTCATGTTGATGGCCTTCGTGAGATGATGCTTGCGGAGGCTCACAGTTCTAAGAATTTGATTCCCCCAGGTGCAGCTAAAATGTACCAAGATTTTAGGCATCATTATTGGTGGAGAAGGATGAAAAAAGATATTGTTGCATATGTGGCTCGTTGCTTGAATTGTCAGCAGGTAAAGTAGGAGCATCGGAGAGCGGGTGGTTTGCTTCAGCAGATAGAGATTCCTGAGTGGAAGTGGGAGCGTATCACTATGGACTTCATTGATGGACTCCCACAGACTTAGAGGAAATTTGACGCAGTTTGGGTTATTGTGGATAGGCTGACTAAATCAACACATTTCATTCCTGTGGCAAGTACTTATACTTTAGAGCGGTTAGCTGAGTTATATATATTCGGGAAATTTTTTGCCTCCATGGTGTGCTCGTGTTTATCATTTTCGATCGGGGTACTCAGTTTACTTCGCACTTTTGGAGGGCAGTTCAACGCGAGTTGGGTACCCGAGTAGAGTTGAGTACAACATTTCACCGTCAAACTGACGGGCAGTCCAAGCGTACCAATCAGATATTGGAGGATATGCTCCGCGCTTGTGTTATTGACTTTGGAGGTTCTTGGGATCAGTTCTTGCCGTTAGCGAAGTTTGCCTATAATAATAGTTATCAATCGAGCATTCAAATGTCTCCTTATGAGTCATTATATGGTAGACGGTGTAGATCGCCAGTTGGATGGTTCGAGCAGGGAGAGGCTCAGATGTTGGGTACAGACTTAGTACAGGAGGCCTTAGATAAGGTCAAGATTATTCAGGAGAGACTTCCTGCAGCCCATTCTAGGCAGAAGAGTCATGCCGATCGTAAGGTTCGTGATGTGGCATTCATGGTTGGAGAGAGAGTATTGCTTCGGGTATCACCCATGAAGGGTGTTATGAGGTTTGGGAAGAAGGGCAAGTTGATCCCTAGGTATATCGGGTCGTTTGAGATTCTTGATAAGGTAGGGGAGGTAGCTTATAGACTTGTGTTGCCTCCAGGGTTATCCTCAGTTCATCCGATATTCCACGTGTCTATGCTCCAAAAATGTCATGGTGACCCGTCCCACATGTTAGATTTCGGCTCTGTCCAATTGGACAAAGACTTGACTTATGAGGAGGAGCCGGTAGCCATTTTAGACTGGTAGGTTCTTCAGTTGAGGTCTAAGAGTTATCCTTCAGTTCGAGTGCAGTGGAGAGGCCAGCCCATTGAGGAAACCACTTAGGAGTCCGAGTCGAACATGCAGAGTAGATATCCACACGTGTTTGCCAAGTCAGGTAATTTTCTATGTCCGTTTGAGGACAAACGTTTGTTTTAGAGGTGGAGATTGTGATGACCCAAGGGGTCATTTTATGAATTTAGACTCCATTCTAGGATTAATATCCGTAAAAAGATTAATTTAAATACCTCAATTTGCGTGCGCAGTCCGGGCATGAAACTTGAAAGCATTTATGTGAAAATATGAGAAATAGTAATTTCTTGAGTAAACAGACTCGGATCCGTGTTTCGACAATCCCGAGAGATCCGCAGTAAATTATGGGACTCGGACGTAGCCCAGAAATGAATTCCGAGGTCCCAAGCCTTAGAAATTAATTTTTGAAAGAAATTGAATTGCTGAAATATTAATGAAATAAAGAAAGGAATTTATGTTTGAAACCATTGGCATCGGGCCCGTATTGTGGTTCTGGAGCTCCATACAGGTTTGTTATGATATTTAGGCCTTGCCTGTGAAATTTGGTGAAAAACGGAGTTCGTTTGACGTGATTTGGACATCCGGTTGATAAATAGTGAACTTTAAGTGTTCTTGAGAAAAATAATGAGTTTTGAGGTTTAATTCAGAGTTTTACATATTATTTCCATGATTTTATCGTACAAGCAATTCCGTATGATTCATTTAGACTTGCGTGTATGTTTGGTTTATAGCCCCGAGGGCTCGGGTGAGTTTCAAATAGGTTTGGGTTGTGTTGCGCTCGTTCTTTCTTATGCTTCGACGTTGTTTCTTCAAGCATAAATGATATCATATACAAATGAGCTCTGATTTCTGTTTTGAATGAATTATTAGATTCGTATCGTAATTACAGACCCATAGCAAAAAGAATCATCGAATTTGGACATCGTGAGGATTTTATGGTCATTTTACTAAGGTTGCCAGATTTTTCAAGTTAATTGCGAATTACCACCGATGGCGTATTAAAAATCTGCACTATTTGCAAATATTAAGACCTACATATTTCCTTCATTATAAGGTCAAATTGAGTGATTCAAAAGCCTAACTTGACTAGAATTTTACAAGAAATCCATTGGAGGCATAAAAATTGAGTTTCGAGATCATTTGGCATGAGAAACAAGGCAGAATAGCTGGAAGAAAAATATATATGAAACAATCAGACTTTTTCTTCTTCAAATTTTCGAATCCCACTGCCCTAAGAACGAATTTCTTCACCAAATATCATCCCCAAGTCATAGGTAATCAATTCTAAACTTTAATTACTCATTTTTTTTCATCACTTTTAAATAAAAAACTAAGAATTTTCAAGGTAAAAATTGAGGGTTTGGCTAGAATTCGGAAATTTTGTAAAAATCAAATCTTTACCTCGAATTGAGGTCGGATTTCGAAGCTAATTGTATATTTGGGTTCGTGGGTGAATGAGTAAATGTAATTTGGTCCGAACCCCGAGTTTAGACCAAGAGGGCCCGGGTCGGGTTTTCATTTTTTTGAGAAAACCTAGGAATCAATAAAGTCAGTTCCTTTAGCCTTAATTAATGATATTGAGTTAATTATGATTAGATTCGAGAAAGTTAGAGCAAGATTCTAAAGGAAAAGCTGTAATTGAGTAGTGAGCGACCTGCAAAATTGAGGTAAGTGTTTGGTCTAACCTTGACTTGAGGGAATAGGAATCCCCACTTATTTGCTATGTGAATTGCATGTGTGTGGTGTATAGGTGAGGTGACGAGTATCTATGCACCACCAAATGGTCTGTTGGACATGATCCATTCCCCGTTTCCAATTTAATTGACTCATGTCTTAATTGTTCTATGTTCATTATTGTTCCTATGACTACTAGGCCTTATTACATTGCTGTTAGATATTATTTGGCTATTTTGGAAGAGTATTGGTTGCGTGTTTGGTTCCCTTGTGGTACAGAAAGGTTGGGTAGTTTGACCCTATTTTTGGAAATATATTTAAATATTCATGTTGGTTTCATTTTTGATAATATTGAGGAAGTTGTGAGAAATGCAGTTTAACTGTTTCGTGATTGTTGAGGTTCACGTGTTTATTCGGTTTCATTTGTTGTTGTAAGTGTGTTAAAAGTGTTGGTTGTTCTCTTTATTCTATCATGGTATATATATCCTGACTGGTTTTATTGTTGGATGATATTGGTTAAAGCTTACGAGCTATACTGTTTTCTGTTTGCAATTGTTGAAATAAAAGTGTTGTGCAAGGCTTGGCCTGAACTGTGAAAGTTTTTGATGAATAAACAAAACTGATTGTGATAAGGGGGTTGTGATAAGGGGGTTGTGATAAGGTGGATAAATGATAGTGATAAGGGTGGATAAATGATAGTGATAAGAGTGGATAAATGATAGTGATAAGGGCGGATAGGTGGGATCGGGTTGCACGCCGCAACAAAATAGTGATAAGGGAGTATAATTATGTTTTACTGATTTTATTATAAATATTTGGAATTTATTGTTTTACTCTACGGTTTTTCTCATATTCTGCACATACGGTTATTTTAAAGTAAAGATTGGAAATTCGGAAACTTGTGTGAGATCTTGGTGATAGTTGAGGCATGGAATAGGCGACTGAGTTATTACATTTATTGCTTCAGTTATATTTTCCTTGTTTGTGTAGAATTATTTTATTACGTTATTGTATATATTATTGTCACAGGTTATATGTTGTTAATGCCCCGCCATAGCCTCGTCACTACTTCGTCGAGGTTAGGCTCGACACTTACTCAGTAATGGGGTCGGTTGTACTGATACTGCACTCTGCACTCTTTTGTGCAGATCCAGGTACTAGCCAACAGTAGAGATTTTTAGAGCAGCCATCTATTTATTCGGAGACACGGGGTATATCTGCCGGCGTTCACAGATCCCGAGAGTCTTCTCCTATTTTTATAAAACAGTTTTAGTATATTCAGAACAGTTATACTATTTCTTTTAGCCCAGTGTTTGTAGTATTCTTTAGTAGTTCATGAATTGTGACACCAGACTCTGGGGTAGTTCTTGATCTATTATATGATTAGTTTGTGGTACGTTTTTATTCAATTTTTTATTATTTTATCTTTGGAAATCATTTAAATTAAGTTTACTCTAAATTTATCTATTCATGCTTAAGAAAATAATCAAAGGAAATTAGCTACTCGAATTCTAACATTGGCTTGCCTAGCAAGTGTGGTGTTAGACGCCATCACGATCCCTAAGGTTGGGAATTTGGGTCGTGACAACACATTAACCTAAAGAGGAAATGGTCATGTAATAACAAGTCTCCACACAACATTGCATGCACTCTACAAGAAAGAATTGAGCCCAGCTCATAGATGAATGATGGAATTATTAAAGGATTGTATCATGGATGTTCCATAGCGCCCATGAAAGGTTAAACGTAATAACTAATACCATGAACCGCGGATAGGGAGACAGCTTAATCCAATATAAAGGTTGATCATAAGAAGAAGAAAACTAAAGAGTTACATCGACGAAGTAAATCAGGAGTCTAATTGTTAGACCCAGAAAATTATAGAAATATTGCAGAATTACTCTTAATATCAGAGGTACAAGAGAGATAGTACAACAACCATATTCTATAACGGCTCTACGATAAATCCAGTTAGAAAAAGTACCAGCCTCATAAGAAGTCAATATGAAGCTCCCACCGAATTGTGTATGCCTAGAGGTGCAAGTATTATAATAGAGCTTCAAGTTGTGAACGTGAATTATATCTATGTGGAAGGGAGGTCATGAAAGAGATAGAAAATACGATGAAAGATTTTAAGGTAAAGAAAGGTAAAGGGGAACAACATACGAGATACTCAACTACAGAAGGTTGTGAATGGTCTGTATTGCGGATAAAAGGCTAGAAACACGGGGATTCAGTATCCAGGAATGATAGCAGCATCGTCAAAGGCATATCTTCTACCCTATGCTTTCTAGGTATCGAGAGTCCTAGTCAAGAGAGTAAAGAAGAGTTAGAGACGACGTGATAAATGGCTTGCTGTTCCGGAATAGCACAAGGAAATCTATGGTGCAAACAAGTTGTAGGAAGGTTGCGAGTAGTATAAATAGCTATGTGCAAGTCCCGAGCTAAAGTATGGTAAAGTGACAGAGTTCTTGGAAGACAGGAGTAAGGATAAGAAAGGACGAATGAGAAGGTGACGAGAATAGATAAGTCATCAAGATTAAGCCCATGGGAACGAGAGAGCTAATACTTTCTCTAAGTTATAGAAAGTTCAGTATAGCCTGGATGAACTCAAACGATTTTAAGATTAATAGCATTTAGAAAGAAATGAAATGCTGCCCTGATAATGGAATGAGGGTATAATTTTGATAAATAAAGGATGATGTTTGAGCCTTAGATTGAGTAATCATTTGAAAAGGAGGGGGGGGGGATTTCATGAATTGTACAGGAGTAAAATACCCACATAAGGTGAATCACATTGGGATGCTATAGGATTATAGAAGCATGGTATCGCCCCAAGTGGATCAGTCTAGTTACTTCAGATGTTCCCCGATGAGACATGAGCCCTAGCAGCAGTGCTACATAAGAGGTCAAGTTATCAGTGGTAGATGATGGATCAATATTAGGGTAAATCAATAATAGATGGATAAAAGTTCAACAGTATGAGATGAGATCAAGTTGTCATTCTTAAGATGAATAGTAATGGAAAGCATTAAATGAATTAGACTTATAAATATGGGATGAGCAATGAGAGTAACTTGGAGTTGGAAGCAGACCTCAGTAACGATAAATCGAAGTAAGATTTCTGGTACAGTATGACCTATCTAGATGCAGTAAAATCACGCGGTTAGATAACCAGTTCTATGAAACAAGATGTAGCAATAATCGTAATTCAACAAAATACCGAGCAAAGAACTTTATTATGCCTAAAAATGCCCAGAGGGACAGTTCATCAAGCTTTGTATATGTTTGCGAAGTGAGGCCTAGAGATTGGCTAGAAGCTAGAGGAAAAAGGGGAGAAGATTCGCATAGGCGTACTTACAAGGTCAAAGTCGTACAGGCTGCATGATAGAAGGTAGCGACAGTTACGAGATTGGAAAGATCCCGACCACAAGTCGTGGTATAGGGAAGAGGACTAAAGGGAGGAATGCCTAGCCTTTGGACTTATTCACAGAACAGTTGCCTAGATGGCAAGAGGAGCACTAAAGTATTCGTAAGATCAATGGGTTATGAGAATGATAAGTACATCAGTCAACATTCGAGGACGAATGTTCCAAAGGGGGGAATGATTTTACATCCCGCATTTTCGTATGTTAAATTTTCGTCGTAAGTTAATCGACGTAAGTTCGGGAAAGGGATTATTTTGAGATTATAAGCATTATTCTATTTCAAACAAGTGATGAGTAAATTCATGAAGGTGAGAGGGGTAGAAAGTCAAAGAAAATGAATTTTCGTCCAAGTTTGGCATAGTGGAGTAAAATGTGGGCCGAGTGATAATAACCAATATTTATGGACTAGTACCATAGAAGGTACCATATGACTATGGTAGTAGGATGTATAAAGTATATTAAAAATGAGTGGAATTTTAAGTAATTCTAGACAATTTTTAATCATGGGGTAATTGGTTAATTATCGGGTAGAGGGATATTACCTAAGTATTTAATTAATTAATTGGATAAGATTAGAAATACCCACCCCATCCCCACGTGGAAGTAAGCCAAACCTTAAAGAAATGACTAAGAGTCATTTCTTTTTAGGTGGTATATAGTTACACATTCCAACATTTCCAAGACTTTCCATATCAAAGACTTGTCAATTAAAAAAAGTGAAAAACGTATCCATTCTTGTAACTCCTTCAACATTCCATTCTCAAAACACTGAAGATCAGATTTTATACCTTAATTCAACGTGATTCCTACAATTTCAACAATTCCAGCAAATTTTTAGAGTTTTAGCAACGGAGAAATTTTGCGGTTCTAACGGAGTACGGTGCAACCTTTTTCAAGAATATAATACAAAATTTTTCCCAGGTATGTTAAGGCTAATATCTTCCTTCATTTTGGCATGATCTCGTAACTACACGAGTTTGATGACGAGGCATAAAGAAAAATTCATATCCTAGAATTTACGTATATTTTGCTAGTCTCGCAAGTTACATATATTTTCCTAGTTTTGTAAGTTATAATATTCCCTTTATCAGGACTTCATATTCATTTGATTATTTCCTTCTTCCAGTAAAGAGAGCACAGAGTCTATATATATAGTATTACAGTATTTTCATTACCATCGAGCTATAATCGATGGGCAGGCACCTATTGGGCAACCTCTGATTAGATGGTAAGTTATATACCGAGCCTACTGTGGTTGAGCGCCTATAAGCAAGCCCAGTTGGTCGAGATACAGAGCCTAGTATGGCTGAGCGCATATGAGCGAGCCTACTACGCCAGAGCAGTTATGTATATATACCGAGCCTTATAGGGTCGGACAACTATTTTACTTACTATATTGAGAGAGTTGAGTCAGTATCAGCAGGTAAGCATATCTTCAGATTATCTTTGACTCCTAGTTACTTTCAGTTATTATATGATCAGCTCAGTTTCAGCTTTCAGTATATTGCCTTACATACTCGGTACATTATATTGTATTGACGTCCCTTTCTTAGGGGCGCTGCATTTCATGTGTGCAAGTTCAGGTAGACATACGGGTATACCTCCTCATTAAGTGTTTCCCGAGCTCAGCTTGATCGGTAAGCTCCATGCCTTTCAGAGTTGCCGGGTCTAGAGCTTTATGTATATCTTGTGTATATATGTATATATGTTATGAGTAGGTCGGGGAGCTGTTCTGATCACAGTATATCCATCAGTAGAGGCTTGTAGACATATCCAGTCAGTTAGTCCAGCATGTTGGGCTTGTAGGCCTTGTATGTATAATTGGTTGGTTTGTCAGCTGTAGCAATTATGACGGTTTTATCGGCCCAGTTTCATATTGATATTTAGTCAGCATTCGTAGTTGTCTTGAAATGTGGACCATAGCCAAAGTATGACATCATATATTCAGAGTCCCTTAGTCGCAAGTTGGTACGCAAGGATAGGTGAGGCACCAGGTGGCGGTCTCGCCGTAGTCTTTCATATGGTCGTAACCTTTCATATGGCCGTAGCCTTTAGTCCCCAAGTATGATGGCCTTGGCCTTTATATCAAGGGGATTCCTCTTTGAGGTCTTATGAGGTCGAGTTTTCGATGATTCGATGTGTGTCGTGCCCCCTTTTTCCTCTCCTTCCGGATCAGTCAGGGTTTTTCACATTATTGGGGCAACTCATTTCCTTTTGGGATAAAGGATGTGAAGGATTTGAAGAGTCACCACCTAACGATTTAAGGTGTGTTAGGACACCTATTAAGGGTCACTCATTGTAGAACCAGAGATTGGGTAAGGGCTTGAAATTACTTCAAGGGAAGGTGTTAGGCACCCCTCAAAGTTCACAATTGTTGTTCCTGGCCAAATAGACTTTGTGAATTAAACAAGTATCAAATAGGCAGTCTAAGCATACACATGTAAACAAATAAAAGGTTTTAAAAAGATTCACAGTCTAAACACACATATGTAAAGAAATAAAGGTTTTAAACAGATTCACAGTCTAAGCACACATATGTAAAGGATGGGGGAGGTCCTAAGTTGTTTATCCTATAGGATCACATCAATGCAATGCCCGATAATCACTCCTCAGTGAGGGAATACACGTGGCATTAGCGCACATGTCATGATATCCATATCTACTCATTATCCCACCCCTTAGTGGTTATTAAGCGAGTCTGATTTAACGAGCTCTAAGCGTGCTGTTACCCGTCCCTTTCTTGTGGTCCCGGAGGAGTTTAGGACCTCTCAACATGTGCAGTTCTAAACAAACCCCTAAGGTTTAAAAAAAGGGCAAAATTCTAGGCTACAAGCAAGAACAAATAGGACTTAGCAAACAAGTGAAGGAAAGCAGTGAAGAGGCTCAAATTTACCTCCATATGTAATGCACATAAGCAGCACGTCTCAAGCACAGATAAGAGCAGCTTTTTATTAGAGAAATAGCTAAACATGATATCTAAGTGGATGTCAATGCACAGAAATATGCGACACTATTTTTTACAAACTCAACGGCAGGATCTTACCAGTTTGCCTACTGATTTTGAACCTGTTAGCCTTTAAGAAGTAAACACAATCAAACAGTTTTCCAGTTCCATAAAAGGTTAATTACCTAATGTTGTCCTAGGCGTGGGGATTGTGCAATTAAATAGCTACTGGTTGTTTAAAAGAGTTTTAAAAATTTGAAACTACAACATGTTGTTCTAGGTGGTGTAAATCTAGGAGTGAAAAAATTGATACTAGTTTTATTCCGAAAAACATCACAATGTGAGACTGTTTATACCTTTTCATGGTCAGTAACAAAATGCAAACAGGGTTACTAATACACGATTTATAAATGCACAGAAAAGTTACAGGACATGATTTCTAAATGCACAAGAGTAACAGTTTTATGTTAATGTTATTTATTATCCTAGGAGCAGGATTTCTAAGTGATAGGCTGATTCAATGCAAAACATGGATTGGTGACGTATGAGATACCGAAGCAGTATATATAAGACCTGGATATATGATATCTAATGCATGTCTGGCATGATTTGGATGAACATATTAGTCTTAAACATGGATTCTAATGCAGATATAAGGAATGTAAATCCTAAGACATACTTTCTACCCAATGACATTAATAGGATTATATAGCTACCCTCCCCATTTCACTAGCCATCCCCAATATCTGTTTATAATAAATATTACAAACCAACAGCTGAATAAATTACATAATTAAATAAAAGAAAAGAAGTTAAACTATAGGGAGCCTGAAGCGGGCCCAAATGTATCCGGAAGATACCAAACCTACTTTAACCACAAATGCCAAAGTTTTACAGCCAATCTTATGTCTGGGTGTCTCAGAGTTCCCTAAGGACCTCAAGGATCCCGGGCAATGCTCACACCCAGATTTTCATAACAAGAACGGAGTAAGTGCAGTGTGGAAAGGCCAGGCCTAGTGTGTCAGAGTTCAGAGAAATCTCATAGGGATCCCAAGGCAGTCACACACTGGAGGGGCAGAACCTAGGGACTTAAGAGCAGAGTGAGAGTGCTTGACATAGTTTTGAAAAGGTTTTGATAGGAAAACAGCATTGAAAAAGATTCAGTTGCATGAAGAAGTCTTATAAAAATAGGAGCGGTTTAATAGTAAAATAGGTTAAATAAGAACAGTGTGAACACTTTAACAATTAAACAAACAGCAGAGTAACTCAAACCACACAGGTTCAACAGTCTTTCACACAGGGATATTGGGAGTTGGGAACATATACAACACACATAGTGAACACATAACAAACAGAAGCACAGAAGTCTTCGGGGTTGAGGAATAGCTAACAATACAGACCATAGAGCAGGGATTTCTGAGTTGCTAATTGGAACATAGTTGCACCAAGCCAGGTTAAACATAGAATCAGAAGTGCTTAGGGGGTTTATGGGATTAGGAGAAAACTAATAGTATAAACATAGTATAAGATTAGGGATTTCAGAACAAACAATTGAGGACACAATGGTATTAAACAGAGTTAAGCATAGAATAATAAGTAAGTAGGTAGTAAATAACTTAGCAAAGCAGATTCATACCAGAAAACCATTCAAACATACACAAAAAGAGTAGAGTCAGTTTGATACATACGGCAGAGGGAATGGACAGGTTCATAAACATGTTGATCATAACTGAAGTTAGGACATAACTATTATTCTAAGTGAAACAGGTTAATAACATATTGAAAAGCCAAATAATAGACAGTAATAGAATGGCAATTAGTAGACTGAAGCAGTAAAAGAACACATAGGGTTTGGAACTTGGATTTAAATTAGAACATACCAGTTAAGCAGAGTAAATACAGAGTATCAAGAAGTTTATTGCAATAACATGCCTTGGCTTGCAGCCAGATAGTTTAATTAGAGCAGCAAATAACAAGAAAACTTTAAGTGTAAGAGATTTTTTGAACCAGTGAGTTCGTGCTTTTTTTTTAGAGTAAAAGAGAAGAGAGTATATATAATAGGTTGAGAGCTAAGTAAATAAGGTAAGAATCAAATTGTTCAGTAATGATAGAACTCGGAATCAATTAAAAGTAAAATTAGTCCAATATTCCTTTAATTAAGGGAGGGACTTACCAACGGTAAAGAACAGGAAACAATAAGGAAAGAATTCAAATAGTATAGGTACATAATAGGTATATAGGGATAGATACATAAAGTTCTAATTAAGGAAATAACAGTAAGAATCCGTAAATAATACAGTTAATCACCTAATAAGGTAAGAAATAACTTGAGGGTTGTGAAAAATAGGAAAAATAGCCAGAAATCAGTATAGGAATATCAACAATAAATCAAGGTTTCAAAGAATCGAAAAATAGTACTAATATTAGGGGAAATAGTATAGACTTCCATGAATAAACAAATAAACAGAGTATAAACAAAAAGAACCAAATCGGAAACCTTAATAAGATATTACTAGGGTGAAAATCACAAAATACTCTAATTAATCGAAGCATATTCATGAGAATTCTAACATAGTGTTGAAAATTTAAGGTTTTCAACATGACTAGTTAGGGGTTAAACATAAATTGTTTACACACATGAGAATCAGAGAATAACACTTAAAAAATCAGAGAATATCATTTTGAAGAAAAGTTCCAGAAACCCTAGTTAGGAAAATGAAGCGACACTTTAAAAAAATCGGAAGGTTTTCATAAAAACAAGCAAAAATAGCTCAAATAATCTCAGATCTGTTACAGATCTGAAGAGTTAAGAGAGCGAATTAGGGTTTCGAGAAAAATAACACAGAGACAGAGAGACCGGCTTAGAAACCATAGGTCTAACAAGAAAATAGGACAATCTTATTCAATCGAGCCATGGTGGCCTGAGGACGGTGAGGACAGGCCTTGAGGTGAGCGGACCGGCCACTAGTCCCTTGAGGACCTCAAAGACAGCAGGAATCCGAGTCATGGGAGAGCCATTAAGGCTGGGAACAGTGGTGATCCACCATTGTTAACGGCAAGCAAAAAATGGCGTAGGGAAGCTAGGGTTAGGGCAGAGGGAGTTAGAGAGAGAAGGAGAGTGTGACGGCTGGTGTGAGAGGGGGAAATGAGGGGTTTGGGGTAGTCATTAGGTTAAATAAGGTAAGGGTGTTGATCAACGGTCAGGATTTATCAGGCGTTGGTTCGGGTAGTATTAGGAATTGGGCCTGAGTCTTTGGGTTAGTGTAATTAGGTGTTTTGGGCTGGTTTCAATAGGTTATAATTGAAATGAAATGGTGCTATTTGTTAAATACCAAGATAATTTAGTTAAAATAATTACTAATTATAAAAATGAATTTCATGCATAGAATTATTTCAAAAATGATTATTTGGTGTTTCAATATATAAAAGACACATTTCTGGTGAAAATAGTACAAGATTATATGCATGGGCTATAATTGCAAAGTTATTGCAATTATAGCCAAAATGTGCCAGTTTGGCTATTTATGGAATAATTGGACCATAAATAATAAATAAAATCAAGAAATGCCTTTGTAATCATTTGCGATGCAATTTTATAATTATTTATTGGAATTAAAATACTGGACAAATTAATAAAAATGTAGAAAAATTATGGAAAAATACCAATCGGTACTAGTACATGATTTTGAAGGTAATACGCAATTCAAAAAAATATTTTGGGAAAAATTGGGTATCAACAACTGTCCCTCTTTACTCTGAAAGGATGAAAGAGTTGTCGGGTAAAGATATGATGGCCAATTTTGACCAAGCGAAACAGTTTGAGAGATTTATGTCGCACTCTGGCTTCTGAGTTGCCTACATATCCCTGGTTTTAGAGGAATCAAGTCGTGTGTAGTTCCGGATTCATCAACGAAACATACCGGTGAAGTCATCACAAGAACGGACGCAAGATCTAGGAATGGGTGAATGTATGGTTCACGAGAGAGGTCAGGTTCGATAAAGTTGAGGGAACTAGAGCGGGATTGCTCCTGTTGGGATAGTCGTTTCTTGTCGGGTTACCTGTGAATAGGAATACTACAAGCATATATTGTGCGTAAATTTAAACGTGATGCAGGATCCCTTTGGACTATGAAAGTTGTCTTCGGTCGGTTAGGGATGAAGTCCTTAGACCATGATGTCCTGGGCCATGAATTGTTTAGTGAGAGATTTGAAGGCCATGAAATGATGTTCTCGAGCCATGAAGATGGTGCCTCTGAACTATGACGCCTTTGAATGATGATATGCAAGTTTGAGAGATCCTCAAGCCATGACATGGCGTCTTCCGGCTATGATAATGATGCCTTTAGACTATGGCGCCTTTGGACAGGTTGGTGATATTTTAGCCCATGAGATGTAGTAATATGATGCTGACAAGACAAGGCTTAGTCTTGTGAATTGGAGGGCAGAGATTAGCCCGAAAGAAGAGCAAAGTAAATGATACTTGAGAGACAGCGCTTAGTCTTGGTGAAAAAAAAAAAGTAAATTGGAGGCAGAGCTTAGCCTCATGCGGTTATGGAGACAAAGCTTAGTCTCATGCAAATGAAGGCATAGATTAGCCTTATGCAGATGAAGGCAGAGATTAGCCTTATGCAGAGGGAAGACAATGATTAGCCTTATGCAGATCAAGGTAGAGATTAGCCTTATTCAGAGTGGAGGTAGAGATTAACCTCATGCAACATGCAGGACAGAGCTTAATCTCATGTAGATGAAGGCAGAGCTTAGCCTTATGTAGATGAAGGAAGAGATTAGCCTTATGCAGATAGAAGGCAGATATTAGCCTTATGTAAAGAGAAGGCAGCGATTAGCCTTATGTAGATGAAGGCAGAGATTAGCCTTATGCAGAGTGGAGGTAGAGATTAACCTCATGCAACATGCGGGATAGAGCTTAGTCCCATGCAGATGAAGGAAGGGCTTAGCCTTATGCAGAAGAATAAATGGCAAATAGTAGCAGAATTTCTAGTTGGTGGCAGATTTCGACATTGCGATTGTTGTGAGAATTGTGACTTCGAAGCATGTTTATTCTTTGTGCCTGCATTCAAAGAACAATCGTGAGTTCTTTAGATGGGGGAAGTTGATTCGTTTCCCCGCGGGCTTTTCTTGAATTGCTCGGGTTGGTCTGATGATCATGTTTACATCATCGGGGTAGCGTTTGCTAAACAGAGCTATTTTACAAGAAAGCATGCATGATTTTGTAAAGACATAGTGAAAGATATATTTTAAAAATTTTAGATGAACCGATGACCGTTACAAGATCCGAGACATTGTAACCTCTCATGCTACAGAATTTTGAGGGTCCTCCTCAAAATTCTACCCCAGTTAGATGGGTTGACGTCTCTGACTGTTGTACATGCTGCGATCGGCTAAACTTGCTTCAGAATTTTGAGGGTCCTCCTTAAAATTCTTCCCCAGTTTCCAATTGTGGGGATAATAAGATTTTTATTGAATTGTGACCGAACCTATAGGACTGCCTATGTATCCCCTCTTAAATGGGAATCAGGTCGGGCGTAGTTCAATTTACATCATTTGAGAAAAATATAATGAGTTACACATAGTATCACTTGATTGCATCTGAATTGATTGGTTTTTGCCAGACTTCTCCGTCCATTTCTGTAAGTATAAGAGCTCCTCCTGTCAATTCTCGTTGAACCATAAACGGACCTTGCCAGTTGGGAGAAAATTTCCCTTTGGCTTCATCTTGATGCAAAAAGATCTTCTTCAATACCAGCTGTCTCAGTGTGAACTGTCTCGGCTTGACTCTTTTTTTGAAGGCTCTGGACATTCTGTTCTGGTATAGTTGTCCGTGACATACTACATTCATTCTTTTCCCGTCTATGAGGGCTAGTTGCTCATAACGACTTCTCACCCATTCTGCGTCGCTGAGATCAGCTTCTTGTATGATCCTCAAGGAAGGGATATCCACTTCAACGGGAATGACAACTTATGTACCATAAACAAATAAGTAGGGAGTTTCCTCGGTTGATATGCAGACTGTGGTGCGGTATCCTAATAAGGCAAATGACAGCTTCTCGTGCCACTATTTGTGTTTTTATAATATCTTCCTCAATATCTTCTTGATATTCTTGTTGGCAGCTTCTACAGCTCCATTCAGCTGAGGTCTATAGGCTGTAGAGTTCCTGTGCTTGATTTTGAAAGTCTCGCACATGCCTTTCATCAGATCACTGTTGAGATTGGAGCCGTTGTCTGTGATGATTGACTCTGGAACTCCAAATCGACAAACGATACGGTCGCGGACAAAGTCTGCCATGACCTTCTTAGTCACTGCTTTGTAAGATGCTGCTTTGACCCATTTGGTGAAATAATCAATAGATACCAAGATGAACCTGTGTCCACTTGAGGCGGTAGGCTCAATCGGTCCAATGACATCGATTCCCCAGGTGGCGAATGGCCATGGTGAGCTTTTTGCATTGAGCTCTTTTGGCGGTACCTTTATCATGTCTGCATGTACCTGACATTAGTAGCACTTCTGAACATACTGGATGCAGTCCGTTTCCATGGTCATCAAGAAATAACCTGCTCTAAGTATCTTCTTCGCCAAAACAAAATCATTCATATGTGGGCCGCAGGTCCCAGCATGTATCTCTTCAAGTAGTTTGGAGGCTTTCTTTACATCAACACATCTCAATAATCCTAAATCAGGAGTTCTTCTGTACAGGGTTCCTTCACTATGAAAGAAACAATTGGACAATCTCCGAAGCGTGCGTTTCTGAGTATGATTTGCATGCTCCGGATATTCTCCCTTTGCCAAATATTCCTTGATGTCGTGGAACCATGGTTTCCCATCTGCTTCTTCTTCAACATGGGCACAATATGCCGGCTGGCTATGGATCTTTACTAGAATAGGATCAATGAAGTTCTTATTTGGATGTTGTATCATGGATGATAGAGTGGCCAGTGCATCGGCAAACTCGTTCTGAGTTCCGGGGATATGCCAAAATTCCATCTTTGTGAACCTCTTTCCCAATTCCTGCACATGGTGCAGATACAACAATATCTTGGAATTCTTGGTATCCCATTCTCCTTGTACTTGATGTATAAGCAAATCTGAATCACCAATTACCAGCAGCTCCTGGATATTCATGTCAATGGTCATGTTGAGCCCTAAGATGCAGGCTTCGTATTACGCCATACTGTTAGTGCAGGGGAATCTGAGTTTGATAGATACCGGATAATGTTGGCCAGTTTCCGATAACAAGACTGCTCCAATACCGACTCCTTTGAAATTGGCTACTCCGTCGAAGAACATTCTCCAGCCGTCATAAAATTCTGCAATGTTTTCTCCTATGAACAACACCTCTTCATCGGGAAAATACATTTCAGGGGTTCGTATTCTCCTCTTACAGGATTTCAGCAAGATGGTCTACCAATTCCTGTCCCTTAACCGCTTTTTGACTCACATAGACGATGTCGAACTCACTCAGCAAGATTTTCCACTTAGCCAACTTGCCAGTAGGCATGGTCTTCTGAAACATATATTTCAAGGGATCCATTCTCGATATGAGATATGTTGTGTAGGCACAGAAATAGTGCCTCAGCTTCTGGGCTACCCAGGTTAGAGCACAACAGGTACGTTCTAGCAGGGAATACCATGCCTCGTATGAAGTGAACTTCTTACTCAGATAATATATAGCCTGCTCCTTTCTCCCTGTTTCGTCATGCTACCCCACAACGCAACTGAAAGATCCATCTAATACCACAAGGTACAGTAACAAGGGTCTACCTGGCTCTAGCAGAACCAAGACTGGTGGCATTGACAAGTACTCCTTGATTCTGTCGAAGGCCTTTTGACAATCCTCGGTCCATTTTGTCGCAACATCTTTCTTTAACATCTTGAAGATTGGTTCACATATGACCGAGGACTGGGCTATGAATCGGCGTCCGAGGAAACTCATCACATCTTTCTTGTTCTTTGATGGTGGCAACTCCTGGATGGCCTTGACTTTTGATGGATCCAATTCTATTCCTCGGTGGCTGACGATGAACCCAAGCAATTTTCCAGCCGGAACCCCGAATGCACACTTGGCGGTGTTTAATTTCAGGTTGTACTTCTGCAATCTGTTGAAGAACTTCCTTAAATCTGCTATATGGTCGGTGGCTTTCTTGGACTTGATGATGACGTCATCCACATACACCTCGATCTCTTTATGTATCATGTCATGGAAAATAGTGCTCATAGCTCTAATATAAGTGGCCCTAGCGTTCTTTAGGTCAAATGGCATCATCTTGTAGCAGTATACTCCCCACGGCATAATGAAAGTCGTTTTATCAGTGTCTTCCTCGTCCATCCAAATATGATGGTAACCGGCGAAGCAATCCACAAATGACTGGAGTTCATGCTTGGCACAATTTTCGATCAGGACGTGTATGTTTGGGAGAGGGAAGTCATCCTTTGGGCTGGCCAGGTTAAGATCCTGGTAGTCGACACAAACCCTAACTTTTCCATTCTTCTTGGGCACTGGCACGATATTGGCTAACCATGTTGGGTATTTAACCACCCTGAGGACCTTGGCGTTGATTTGTTTGGTGACCTCCTCCTTGATTTTCAGACTCATATCAGGCTTGAACTTCCGGAGTTTTTGCTTTACAGGCGAACACATTGGAATTGTTGGAAATTTGTGAGCCACAATGATGTACTTAGACAAGTCATGTCATCATAAGACCACACGAATATGTCTTCATACTCTTTCAAGAATTGTGTGTATTACTCTTTCTCTGATGGCGACAAGTGGATGCTGATGTGAGTTTCTTTGACAGTCCCTGAATCTCCCAAGTTGATTACCTCAGTCTCATCCAAATTGGACTTAGGCTTGTTCTCAAAGTCCTCCACTTCTCTAATAATTTCATCGGGTATGATATCTTCTTCTTCTATGTCACTATCCTTTTGTTGCGTTGTCTCATTGCATGTCACAGTCATTGTTTCATCAAGACAGGAAATAGTAATGTTGTATAGATAAAAGTAAAGAAAAACAATAATAATAAATACTGATTCATTGAAACATAAAAAGCGACTTTTGATAGTTTAAACGGATGTTTTTGAACATTGGAGATTTTATTGAAAAATAGAAATGCGAAAAGGAAATCATTAGCAAAATGAAATAAACATTGCTTGTTCAACCTTGCTACCCCGGGACTCGTCGGGCCCTGGAAGGTCTGACAGTTCAGTTTTTGAGGAATGATCCCTTGCTCATGGCTTGGATGGTAGGGACTTCCTCCTCTTCCTCCTCCTCGACAATAACACAACAATCCATTTCTTCATCTTCCAGGAATAGATTCTTCAAGGCTGTTAATGCTTCTTCTTCTTCTGACCCCCATATGATGTTGGCTTGCTGGAAAGTTTGCTCCAAATGTGGTATAGGTTGTTCCAATGGATAGTAAAATATTCCATTTTGCCTTTGCCTTTTCCTTTACCGTTAGGTGGACTAGGAGGTGGAGAAGGTGGAGGGCCCCTGGATCTTGTGTGGTATGATGATGATGGCAGAATGCACGAACTAACCTTTGGGGAGGGGAATAATCAAAGGAAAGTAAAAATGAAACAAAAAGGTAGCCAAGTTAGTGAGGATTGTGAGAAAAATATTTGCAGTATTTAAACACACATTGAAGGAATGTAAATGTGCGTCCTAATTTGGGAGCCTCGTTGTGCCCGAGGTAGGCCTAGCGTCAAGTTAATTTGGAGAACTTAGATGCCAAAATGCTTCATTTCATTAATGAAAAATAGACGAATCCCAAAATGACACTAGAATAACAAACAGGAAATAAAGTCACTAATGGCACTCGGCCTTATTACATTGATAGAAGCAAAAGGTAAATCTAACCTATTTGTTCCCAGAAGGACCTTCCCTAGATTAAATATCCTTGATTCCATCGAACAAGTTCCCTATCTCGCGCATTCCCACTAGCAGGTACGCTCTGGCTAGGTGTCCTCTTTTATTTCCCTCGGCTTTCTAGAAATCTTCGACCCTCTTGATGATTTTTCCTTCCAGCTCTACTATGCCTCACTCCAAGTATTCCAGCTTCTTGTTGGAACGGATAGCCATATCTTTCCACTCTTCGATCAACCTTTTGTTGGTTTCAAGTATCTCCATATGCTCGTTCTCAGAGTCATGGATCCTTTTGCACAGCCGATTGTACTTGACCTGAGCTTCAGCATTTTCGTCTATGATTCTGTTGCCTCATCTGATTCCTGGCCTCACCAACCCGTCCAAGTCATCTTCAAACTATGCCGGATAGAAAGGTGTACACCCTGCATGGTACCTGTCCGGTTCAATAGTGTTCTTCTCCATTATGATTTTGCAATGCCATATGTGTTGGGGCTTGGCACTTGTAGGGGACGTCGTCATCCTGGAAATCCTCTTTGAAGTGACTTATCTCATTAACCCTTGGCACAACTCGCCTTCTGCCTGCCTGTCTCATGACTCGGAGAGGAACATAAGGATATGCCTCTTAGCCCGATCAGCACATCCCTGGACCTAATGATGAATTCTTCCGTTGGGAACCACTCGAATATCCATTATACTCGCTCTTCAGTTAGGTTATCAAAAAACTCCACCCACTCCTTGGCAGTCTCCAGCTGAGAAAATCTGTCTGGAATATATGTCATCCGCTTGGGGTGATGGAAAGCAATGTATTCACTCCAAGCCCTTCGCAGAAGCTCTTGGTGATATTATCCCTTTTGAAGATGTTCTAAGAGCCACAGTTGTAGCAACAGGTTGCAACCCTCAAAATGCTTAGCTCCTCACTGACAACGCTCCAAGGCTCGGTAAATATCTGTCAGAATCATAGGAACAATGTTGAAGGCTTGTCCATAGATCCCCTCCATCAAGGCCTTAGTTACCATGGCTAACCTGGTGTGAATCCTTTCCCTTTTTTTTGGGAACACGATCAGTCCCAGAAAGCATGCAATGAATAAAAAAACCCTATGGTGGATATGACCCAAAGATGTGATGGCAAACTCATCATGATAAGTATGGTATGACTTGCTGTGACCATATCTTTCATATAATTACTCGAAGGGTATGTATGATTGTTTCAGACACTCCAACTCAGCGTTCCTCTTCAGCCCCATCATTTTCAGAAACCCTTGGCCGTGCGGTTCTCAGGTACCAACAACCGAGGGGTCTCCTAAACTAACCGAACTAGTCCTCATATCTCTTCTAACAGCGGTGTTGTTGGTTGATTTCCCAATGCACACGCAAGTGTACGTGGTCGACAAGTAATATAGGATTTTAAGTCCAGATATCGTACCCACAGGGACTTGTGATTAAGTATCAACTAAACTAAACTCAAACAAATATTTTACTAAAATCAATCTAAAGTAGTAATTAAGAGATTAAAGAGACAACTAACTTAAA
>ML356580.1:0-87012 GCA_005239505.1 Nicotiana paniculata
AATACCGAATTAATTCGGTTCGGTTCGGAATTCGGTTTTCCGAATTTTATGCCCACCCCTAGTGTTTATGTGATTATATGTTTGTTGAACTTGACTGGCTTCATGTTAGAGATCATGATTAGGCTTTATTCATGCTCACATTAGTGGTACTCAGTCATAGAAATGCTTATACATGTTTACCTCAGTCTCTACTATATTGTTGATACGCTGTAATACTTCATTTGGGCAGTGTTTCCCTTATTTTGTTGAGAACTGTGAGGCTAGAGAGGTGCATGACTAAGTGAGGTCGGGGGCCTGTTGTGAGATATTTTATTGTAGCATGTGAGTTGTCCATGTGGATCCATATTTTATTATAACACGTGAGTTATCCGTGCGGATCCAGATTGTAATATAGCACGTGAGTGGTCTGTGCAGATTAGCGTTTGGGCTATAGGAGCCCCTCCGAAGTCTGAACACCCCCAGTGAGTGCAGGTATCTATTGAGTGTGTGCATTGAGGGTTGAGTGATGGAGTGACATTGATGTGAGGTTTCATTTATTTTTGTTGTCACTGCATTTATTTGCTAATTGCCTTGTAGTATTTGTTGATTATGAAATTTACATGTTTACTCCTGTTTATACTTAACTGTGAAAAGTAATAGTTGAATTTTTTCTGTTTAGCTAGTCACTACTACTCAGTTCCTTAGTTATTTTCGTTACTTGCTGAGTCGATTGTACTCATACTACACCCTGCACTTTATGTGCAGATCCAGGTGAGTTAGAGCGCGGCGATCGTTGAGTGTAGGCCGGCTATCTTTGGATACTGCAAGGTAGCTGCTAGCGTTCGCAGGACCTTGTTACTCCTTTTATCTTCTATTCCTCTTTTGGGTTGTATTGACAGCCAGACAGTTCATATATAGGTTATTGATTTAGACGCTCATGACTTAGTGACACCCGATGTTTGGGGCTCGTTTTCCGTATTTCTATATTTATATTTAGAGTTTACTTGGGTTATGAGAAATTCAAATATTGGAAATATTTTATTAAATTCTTATAGTCAAATTAGTAGTAATATTTTGGGAAATAGACTTGCCTTGTATCACGGTAGGCGCCATCACGACATGGTTTATATTGGGGTCGTGAAACAATCACTTCTATACAGCCCCTCGACAAATATCACTTATATACAGCCCCTCGGGCAATCATCACACAATAGGTACATGCGCTCACTGAAGGTGTGTACAGACTCCAGAGGGGCTCCTTCAGTCCAAGCGCTATATCAAGTCAATCATGGAATAAATCAACAAACATGATGCGACATGCAACTCGCTTCCAAAATAAACATGTTGCAACGTGCAGCCCGATCCTATAAATAAACATAACAATCAGGACCTCAACCTCACTCATAAATATCCTCACAATCAGGCCCTCAACTCACTCATAAATAATCCTCACAATCAGGCCCTTGACCTCACTCATAAATAATCCTCATAATCAGGCCCTCGGCCTCACTCGGTCATCAATCTCTCCAGCCTCTCTCTCACTCGGGCTCACAATGTCATGAAACTAGCCCGAATATGATGATGTGATGTATCAATGAATAACAACAGAGACTGAGATATGATATGCATATGCGTGTGTACGACTAAGTATATAAAACAATGAAAGCATATAACTATACATCAAAAATGATCTCAGTGGGTCTAAACAGTATTAGCATAAGTCTAAGCATGATATCTAGCATGATTGTCAACTCAACTACTATATCACATGGTGGAGACACAGATAACAAGATAGGCCACTATACAGTGCCATGGGAACCTCAAAGTCCCAATTCACAGAGTGTATGCCCACACGCCCATCACCTAGCATGTGCGTCACCTCAATACCAATCACATAACACATATTGTGGGGTGTCATACCCTGAGCACTAAGTTTAGAAAAGTTACTTACCTCGAACGAGCCAATACTAATGTCGAGCAAGCAAGAGATGCTCCAAGGATTCCATCTCGCGTATTCCGACCTCCAAACGGCTTGAATCTGACCAACAACAATTCAAATACATCAAACAATGCTAAAGGAACCAATCCCGATCATAAAAGATCGAATCTTGAATCAAAGCCCAAAAGTCCAACCCGGACCCGCACCTTGGAACCCGACAAAACTCATAAAATCCGATAACCCATTAAGTTACGAGTCCAACCATACTAACTTCACTCAAATCCGACCCCAAATGGGTGTTCAAAACTCAAAAATTTATATTATGAAACTTTAGGCCAAAACCCTCAATTCTCCCCTTAGAAAACATCAACCAAAAGCTAAAATCGAAGATGGATTCATGGAATATAATCAAAACCGAGTAGAGAATACTTACCCCAATCCTTGTGATGAAGATTGCTTAAAAATTGCCTTAATCCGAGTCTCACATCTCAAAATATGATAAAAGAACAAAAGCCTTGATTTATAGCATTCTGCCCAGCAATTTCCGCATTTGAGGACAACTCGTCGCACCTGCGACCACCGCATTTGCGGTCAGATCTTCGCTTATGCGACCACACTCACCAGTCGACCCCCTCGCACTTGCGGAACAATTTCTGCTTGTGTGCACCCACAGGTGCGATCTTTCCACCGCATCTGCGATGAGCTCCAGCCATGACTTCTTGCGCCTCTACGACACATGGCTCACACCTTCGGCCATCGCACCTGCGCAATACCTATCGCAGGTGCGGAACACCAGAACCAGCAGCTGAAATACTGAAGAAATGATCCAAAATCAATCCGAAACACGTCCGAGCTGCTCGGGACCCCGTCCAATCATACCCAAAAGTCACATAATATAACACGGACCTACTCGAGGCCTCAAACCACACATAAAAACATCTAAAGGACAAATCACCCCTCAATTCTAACCCAATGAACTTTGAACTTTCAAATTTCCAAAACACGCGCCGAAACACATCAAATCATCCCTGAATGAACTCAAAATTTGCACACAAGTCCCAAATTACATGACGAAGATATTCCAACTCCCGGAACCACAATCTGAATCTGATATCTTCAAAGTCAACTTCCGGCCAACTTATGAACTTCCCAAGCCTTCAAATCTCCAATTTTTGCCAATTAATGCCGAAACCTTCTAGAAACATCCAAATGTAAATTCGGGCATACGCCCGAGTCCAAAATTACTATCCGGACCTAATGGAACCATCAAAACTCTGTTCCAGGGTCAAATTATGAAAAAGTCAAACTTGATCAACTCTTTCAACTCAAAGCCTCAACCATGAAATTCATTCTTCCATACCGATTCCGAATAATCTGAAAACCAAACCGGACGACTCACATAAGTCATAATACATCACACGAAGTTGTTCACGGCCGTACACTACCAAGCGAAGTACAAATGCTCAAAATGATCGGTCGAGTTGTTACAGTTCCCCTATAAAAGCTAGGGGCGGACAAATGTATTAAGTGCCGAAGTGTCAACTCGACCCAAGCTAGCTCGGCAAACTTGGTAAGAATATTTATCAGTTTATAAATGTACGGTGCAAGTTGAGTTGGAAAAATGCCATAGTAACGATAGAACTCCACGACCAATGGTAGGAGAGGAAAGGAATAGCCGACTTGGAAGGATAAGCGTAGAGGGCATAGTACCCGGGAGTGTGAACCTGCACCACATCTCCCATAGCGGGAATCAACTCGACATGAGCGGCAAGGCCGAATTTGGCCTTAAGCTCCGCCAACTCTTTAACATCAGGCCTCAGGGGCTTTGGTAAAATCATTGGAGTCAGGGTTGCATAGCACTATTTCCTCCACCGATAGAAAAGTTTCACCTCAATGGCGGTAGAAAAACTCTCCCAACGAGAAGGGAACACCATTGTCAAGGGGGCAACGCGACTTCCTTCGCCGTCTCAGAGGGTACGTTAGACATGATCCAATATAGTGAGAGAAAGTGACAAGCAAGGTGAAACGTATAAACAAAGAGTAGATAGGGTTATGCAAGAGGATGACGGGGAAGCTAGTGCTTGAAGATGAGAAAAGGTTTTAAAAAGTTCCAGAATTAGTAAACTCTTTCCTATCAATTATATATCTAACTTATCAACTTTGACTTGAGAGAAAGAATCGGGTCTCGTTGCTAAGATACAGACATCACCTTTTCAGTGAGATTCTTGTCTATATTTTTTCCCTAGATCTGAGAATAACTCAAATATTAAAGGGATTGTCTATCCTTCGTCATTGTCAGAAAGAACATTCACTTATTACATCCTTTGTTGGGTGACTCATTCATTTTATTTACTTAAATGCCATTTATTGCTATTTTTTTTATATTGAATGCTATAATATTGCCTTTAATTTTTAGAATATTTATTGTATGCTACCGCCACTGTCCCACTATATCAACATATTATTTGTTGCTTTTTCAA
Source organism: Nicotiana paniculata (assembly GCA_005239505.1). Lineage (NCBI taxonomy): Eukaryota > Viridiplantae > Streptophyta > Magnoliopsida > Solanales > Solanaceae > Nicotiana > Nicotiana paniculata. Next base: position 4,399 of record ML356580.1, read on the forward strand.
GAATTCCATCTTAAGATATTATTGTTGGCTAAAATTAACCTTCATTTATATAACTTTAATTATTTGAACCAATATGTATATTTTTTGGTCAAACACACAATTCAAAATGTATATTGGGAAAACAAAGAAAAAAATAAATAAATAGGATTACATCCAAGAAAAATAAATAAATAGGATTACATCGAAGAAAAATAAAATAAAATAAAATAAATCCCATGCTATTAAAACGGGGAAAAACAGGAAGGCGCAGTAAAAAGGTAGAAAAAAAAAGGGGGTAAAAGAAAAGGAGAGAAGAGGGAAGCCCTGGGTATAGCATATCGAACAAACACAGCCGAAAGATTACGATAGCAAAAAACGAGCTTCATATTTGTGCTGCCGAAGAGAGGAGAAAAAAAGAGATCGAAAATGAGCGGAGTGGGGAAGAAGATCGCCGACGTGACATTCAAGGCCGGTAGGACTATTGATTGGGAAGGAATGGCGAAGCTTCTGGTCACCGATGAAGCTCGCAAGGAGTTCTCTAACCTCCGCCGTGCCTTCGATGATGTCAACTCTCAACTCCAGACCAAGTTCAGTCAGGTGATTTATTATTTTCTCCCTCTCTTTCACTGTTTATATTACGTATTTCTATGTGGATCTAGGGTTTCACTGTCGGATCTGTGCTTAGTTTGTTTATTTCTTTATTTGTTAAAGAATGTTGATTTAACGTATCTAGTGTTCTAAGGCGGATCGTTTTTTGATTGAAATGTGCTTTTTGGTTTGGTTAGAGATTTGCCCTTCAGTGTTTGAGCTTTGGAGACTTGTGGTTTAGAGGGTTGTAAAGCGGTCCTAATTGGTTTTGGTATTGAGGCTTAGTTGATTGATTGATTGATTGAATAAAAGCCAGAGGTGGAACCAGGAATTTAACTTTATGGGTTCTGGATTTTAGAAATGACGACTTTAAATGCTAATAACTGGGTTCGAAATTTAATATTTGTACATTATGTATTTCTTAACATAAATACACTGTTTGAGCATAAGCTACTAGGTTCAGCCCATGCCAAAAGCTCTGCGTGTGTGTGTGGGGGGGGGGGGTAGTGGTTATATGGTCATTTACTGCTATATGTTGTTATGTGAGCTATGGGATTATGTTGGTTGAAGGATTAAATTGGACTGCTGGAATTGATTGTAGTATGATTTGGAATGTTATTTTCGCATTTCTTTGTTTTTTTAACTAAACATTGCAAACTTGTCTGTTGAATTGAGTTTGGTGTTTGTTAAACAATGTTCTGCATCATGAATACTTGTATAGGCTAACTTTGCTTGTCCATTATTCAGTTGACGTTTTGTATAGGGAAGGACCTTTGTGTTTCCAATGGTTCATTACCAATTCAGCCATTTTCTTACTGTAGAAGAAAAAAATTCGATGAGCTTTCTCTTAACTATTTTAAGAATTTTGGATTTGTTGATGCAAATAAGAATTTTCATATTGGAGAAAGCGGTTTGAGTTAAATCTATCTTGGGATATGTTAAAAGCTTTTAGTCTTCTATAAAATTTGCAGCTTTGACTAGTGGTACTTCTGACTGAGATTTAACTACTACAATATTCCCTGATAAAAGTTAATACATGGAGTAGCGTATTCTTACTGATTAATCATTATATTTTTTTGGTAGATTTTCTCATTGGTTTCTGGTTTTTGTTACAGTTTTGAGTAATCAGGCATTTCTAATATATGTGCAATTGATTGGGACGTGGATTAATTTAAAGTTCTAATGCTTAAGGGATCTTTGCTTCTTAATCATGCAGGAGCCTGAGCCCATAAACTGGGAATATTACAGGAAAGGAATTGGTTCTCGCTTGGTAGATATGTACAAAGAGGCCTATGAAAGTATGTGGAACATCAAATTTCTTTTTGTGTTTACAATCTTTTCTTTACTTTGTCTTTGGTGGAGTAGTCACTTTGGTCATAACATCCAAGCATTATAAGAGTTGGAGTTAGAAGTGTTGACCATAAAAGTTCTTTTTGGGATTGTCTAGTTAAGATAAGCACAGGATTTCTTGTTTCTGATCTTTGTTTATATCTCATCAAGTAAATCTTTCCAATTCATATTGGTTACAGCTCTTTTTGATGATTTTTTGTTGCTATAATCGTCTTTTTGAAAATGCCTGAGTAAGAACTTTATTAGTTGATGAATCTACTGTAACGTGCACATTAAATATGCAGCATGTACTGTCCAATCTCCCTTAAAAAAGTTCCCTTTGGGTCTGTATGGGAAATAATCAAATCATCATCTAAAAGAAAACGTCAAACTCTTCTCGCATATTTTCCGAACACTTTCCTAAAAATACTTGTTGAAGGATGACTCTTCGTGAGAGTGTTGGGACTTTAGTGTGGCAATTTGTACATGCATGGTCATCACTAGTAATTGCGAAGGATGAAACTCTAGAGAGTGCGGTATTTGTGCACTTTCGTTTGTGAGACAAGTGATCATTTTCCATTCTCTTGATGTGATGTAGATTATTCAAAGTGATTTGAGGGGTGGGGGAGGGGGGATTATCTATCGAGTTTCAAACGGTGACCTAGTTGTTCCTCGGGGGATTTCTCTTTTATAAGAGAATTGAAGATTATCCAAAATAATATGTGCTCGTTTGGTTGTATTTGTCTTTTCACGTGGTGTATAACTTGGAGACTTTTACTATCTTTTCTGCTGGAGCAGTTATTTCATAAAGTCTGTTATTATTTTATAAGTTTTCATATTTAATGTTTACTGCTTACCTGTTCTTCTGGTACATTAGACCCTGTCATGTATCAAAAAAGATGGGCCTTTAGTATATTTCTCGAGGTTCCACAGCTTGATTTTTTTAATTAAAAGATAAATATTCGTGCTGGTGGCTAATTACTCCATAGTAGCGAAGGTTTAGAGCAATTAAGGTTATGTCAAGTGCCAGAACTTGATAATTCCTGGGATTTTTGCCATGAATCATCTACAAATAGAACTGTTCCTGGGAAGTAACTGGTAAATAATATACAATAGAAAATTAGCCTCAAAAGGGATATCTTGTAAAGTGAAAGTTAAGTCACAATACCAAGTGTACTCTTGAAATTTAAACTTGTTCTAAGGATTCCAGGTTTATCACTTTGATTTTCTTGGCTAAGAAAGATTTTTTCTTCCGTACTTGTCCCAAGTATGTGAAAGCCTTTATATCTTTGTGTAGCTGTCAATTGCACCAGGTGCAATTTTGGTAACTTGGCACAGCTGAGAGAAAATCTTGATTGCTGTCAACGTGAGAGTAGTACACTTGAAACTTTATGCTTTATGTAGCTAGCACGGGGTGAGGGGGAGTTGAGATTAATAAAGAGCTCTGAACTTAAGGTCTGATGCAAAATTCTGAAGTAAAGAATATGAAGTATCCTTGTGTAGAGTTGTCATGGGATGAATGATTTGTTGGTCTCCTTCTAATACTTCTAGATATGTTTTGGACCCAAAGAAACGAGACATCCCAATCCAACTGCAAGGATACCATAAAACCTTTCACTCTAGAAAACCAATTCGTAATTTTTAACAACTGTATGAACCAAAAATTAATAGCTGGTATAACCAATAGCAGCTGCATGTTTTTATTAAGCTAATGTTATGAGCTCTAGATTTCTTGTATATCTGGTTCACTGACCACTGACCAGCGTCACGACAGTGTTTTACACTGTTTTTTCATTTCATCTTTGAAATCCTCATCTTTTTTTTTTTTTTGATAAGTTGAACTCCTCATTAATTCAAAACTTCACTCTGTTTGACCAACAACGACCCAATCTACTGCAATTTTCTGATCTCATTGGGAATTTTTCTGGAAATGCCATAGTGCCTGTTGGAATACTTATGTCCTCCAGCATGATAAGAACATTAGATTTTCCGTGCCCGGATGAAGCATGGGGGAAAAAATGCAATTTCAATTTTATTCTCTTGTCCTCCCTCTTAATGCAATTCTTGCTAGGTCTTGTTCATTTATCCCCTTGTTCAATTATATCATTTGGATACAAATTTTACCTGCAATCTTGTGAACAATAAATTACAATTCTTGTGTTTGAATGGATGTGGAATGATCAGTATGCTCTTCCTTCACAAGTCTTGCTTAAATAAAAGCCTTAACAATATTAAATATCAGCTTGCAACTTGCTAGTAGTTTTCTTGGAGCGTAAAAACCATTTCCAATGTATTTCTTGTCATTGTTGGATTTGTTCCCGTCCTCCTGCTCCTGTTATATAAGATCAACAAATAGAAGTTTGGCAGTCCTTAAAGTTGTATGAATTTCACCTCCCTGTCTCCTTGCAATTCTCATTTCAATCGGTTGAACTTTTTGATTCTGAAGTCTAGACAACCTTGTTTTCTATGTGATTCCTTCTATCACTATTGGATCTATGCATTTCAATCTGAAGTCTGTTAACTATGATCACGTATGTATGTTAAGTTATTCTCATTCAAACTAAGGTATTCTTTGTCTAGACTTATTGGTTTGAACAATGTTGTCTTGTAGGCATTGAGATCCCCAAGTTTGAGGACACAGTTACTCCTCAATACAAACCCAAGTTTGATGCCTTGGTAAGGAAAATCACAATACAACCCCCCCCCCCCNTCTCTCCCCTGATTGTTTGTTCTTGCAATATCTATTTTGTTTTCCTAATTATTGTACTATTGTTGTTATACTAGTGGAATAATTAGGTGTAAGATAGTCTTATCAATTGAACTAATATCTGAAATCTTACTTTTGTGCTAATTTGAAATCTTAATGGGTAGTCTGTAGTTTAACCACTACAGAAAGGGATCAACCGATTCTTGCAAAGTTGGTTGAACGCATTAAGCAAAGTGACTGATAACAACACATGAATCATCTTGTGAATTACGTGTTTGTAAAATCTACCTTTTCAATTGGCTGTCATCAGATTCATACTTATGATAGGCACCTATGATCGTGTGTCCGCTTATATTGTTACATGTTTTAAAAGCTTTAATGCTAAATTTTTTATGTTGCACTAAACTGCAGTTGGTGGAACTGAAAGAAGCCGAGCAGAAATCTCTCAAGGAATCTGAAAGATTAGAAAAGGAAGTTGCTGAAGTCCAAGAGTTGAAGGTGATGCAGAGTTGCCCCTTAATTTCCTCTATCTCCATATAAACATATCAATTTATCATCTTTTCCGCAATTGTGTGTATTCAACCATTTGCTCTGTCTTGATTTACAGAAAAAACTCAGTACCATGACAGCAGAAGAATACTTTGAGAAGCATCCTGAGTTAAAGAAGAAATTTGATGATGAAATTCGAAATGATTACTGGGGCTACTAATTGGCTTCATGAGCGGTTTTTGGATCCCCCTGTGGCGTGGATTCTCTGAGTTCATCTGTTATTTAGAATAAAAGGAAAGAACCAATTGGTTTGTCTTTTCATTTGCTGGGCTATTTTGAAGAATTTGAACTGCTACAATGTACTTCGCCTCTAGACAATTGTATCCTCAAGTTGGAGGCAAAAGATGTCTTGAGTGGATGAGTATATTTAATTCCATTACTGAAGCAATCTTGGATTCTTTTAGTTGAGACTCGAATCCTCACCGACAAGGTGTGAATTTTCTGTCAGTTTTCTGATCATGACTAGTATTTTGCTGATTTGAGTGTTACGATTGATATATCCTTGCTTGCTGACTAAAGAACAGACAGATATTCAAATGTTTAATGTAATTATTAATGCATATCCTAGATCTAAGTTAGATCGATTTTACCCAGTCAGATAAAGTTATGCTCAATTCATTTTGTATTCGGGCCAGAACTGCTCCTCTTATAAAAAAGAAGAATTGCAATTCCATTTCTTAACATTCTCGCAGAATGACAGCTGTCTCTATTTTCCAGTATCTGGCTTGCCTGTCAACAGAATTTTTTTCCCTGCAGTGTTGATATAGAGAATTTTGTAGTAACGTCATGTAGACTTGATAGGATTGTAACAGGTCAGTCAATACCAGTAGGGCTCCGTCGATATCAGTAGGGCTGTAGGGGTCCTCCTGCCTTTTTTTTTTTTGGATAAGATAATGGATTTCATATAAGGCATCAAGAAGATGGAGATGTGTAGGGGTCCTGTGTTTCTGAGGAGAAGGAGAATCAGTTTTGAAGAAGAAGAAAAAGTAGCTTATTCCCATAAGCATATTTTTTAGAAGCACTTTTGAGAAAAATACAATTAGAAGTACTTTTTAAAAATTTGGTCAAACACTAATTGTTGCTTAGAAATATTTTTTAAATTAATTAGTCAAATATAAAAAATACTTCTCACCAAAAGTACTTTTGAAAGAAATAAGCTGATTTTTCCAGCTTGGCTAAACGGGCTATTATCAGAGTTGCAAGACAATTAATGCATGGTTTAGCGAATTCCTATCCTGAACCTCTAGAATCATGACTATGGTTGATCTGGCACTTCCTCTCTCCCTCAAGAAATGCTCGTCACCAAATGTCCGAAGTCCAGGAGGAGTGAATTGTCTGAGTATAGGAAAGTGATAATCACAACAAAAGTTTTTGGGTTAGGATATTTATCATTTGGTTGAGCTTTGGTATAGCAATGCATATTTTACTGCATTAAGATGCAAGAACCAGCTGAGAATGTCCGGGGGAAATTATTGAACATTTGAATAAGGATTGCCGAGCCAATATTACATGAGTTTTGGAAGAAACAAAAAATTAGAAGTTGCTAGTAGACTTTAAGATAGCGTTTGGCCATAAATTCTCATATTTATTTTTAAAAAATTGATCTGGGTGAAGTTTGGTTTGGCGATTAAAATTTATTTGGATATCATTTTCTAAAACATATTTCACTTTTTTTAGAAAAAAAAAATGAAACATTACTTATACCCACAAGTTTTACAAACTATCAAAAATACCCAAGATACCAAACAAACAAACTTGCTAGTGATGTATATGCAAAACCTTAATCGATATCATTCGTTATCATTATCACAAATCATAGTCCTAAACATAGATAAGTTTAGCACAAAATTATCATTTTTATAATGAACTACATAATACACTATCCTAAAACCATAACCTGATATTTTAATATCTACTGCTAATAACACACTTACTAGCTACTACAATTCATCAAATTACAATAATATTACAAGATCCATCAATTCAAAAAAAAAAAATGATAGTAACTAATTGGTGGATTAGTTGAGCCATATTATATGGTGGGCTTTTTTATAAAATATAAAAGTTTGAGATAATTTTTAAAATTATTAAAAAAAAACCAACAATAATATTTTGAGCCAAAAATAAGTCTAGAGCTAATTTTGAGATTTAAAAATTTTATTTTCAGAAATCTGCCAAATATATGGATAAAATTTATAAAGAAACAGATTTATAGATTTCGCTTGCACCTAATATGGCTATCTTTGGTTGGAGTGAAATCAGGACATGTTGTAATGTGGGACCAAACTGGACGACCTTTTACAAACTAAAGCAAACAATTAGAGGTTCTATTTTTTAACTTTTTCCTATAAATAAGGGAGATAAAGGAAGGTAGATAATTAATATAAGAAAAAACCGCACCTATTGCTAGAAAATTTTCATCAATACTACCAGATTAGAAGATTAGTATTAAAATTTCTAATCGAAATTGCTATAAGTGCCAATTTACCAACTTTTAGCAATTAATTATATTTTTATCAAAACTAACCAAGCACATATAAAAATTAAAAACTCGAATAAATAAGGTTCTTTCTCTCCAAAAATTACACGTAAAAATCTCCTTCCATATTTTTAAGCGTGATCAACAATATTAAATGCAAGACGAAAAGAAAATTTCATGGATAAGGTAGCAAACAAGGTGAAGAAATGGAAAAAATATATATTATATATATATATACAAGATTCCAAAAATCTAAGCAAAAAGAAAAAAAAATTGGTGGGTATGATTGAAATTCATTGAAAAAATATGGATGAGTCAGTATACAAAATTTGAGAAAGATTAGAAGTGATTTGGAATGATTTAATATCAAAATTCATAGTTAAAATCGAGTTCAAAAAATTCTTCTGCGACACATGTATCACACACATTTGATACTAATATGATACATATGTGATACACAAATAATAAAGGGTAATACACATATCATTTTTTCATGTTTCATCTTCTAATTCGAATTTTCAATAAACATCTCAAAACTCCGTCAAATCATCCCAAAACTGAGATTCAAACTCCTTAAGATGTGCCTAATATATTCTAATAATACTTACTCAAAAGAAAGCAAAAAATGTGACACTTGTGCTACAAATAGCTAATTGATTAATATGGGTAACATTTGGCTAATATTAGTAATATGTGATAAATTAACCAGTTTTTATAATAAACTACTTATAAATGGACATATCTAGTAGTTTTCCTTTTCTTTTTTTGATATAGTGGGCGTTTGGACATAAGAATTGTAAAATTCAAAATATGGTGACAAAAATTTTCAAGTGAAAATGGTATTTGAAATTTAGAGTTGTTTTTGGATATGAATATAATTTTGGGTTGTTTTTGAAGTTTTGTGAGTGATTTGAGTGAAAATTTTGAAAAATATCTTTTTAGAGTTTTTCAAATTTTCAAAAAAATTCAAAATGCATCTTCAAGTAAATTGGATATCTTATGAACAAACGCTGATTTCGAAAAAAGTCAAATATTTTTTAAAAAAATAAAAAAATTTCTTATGTCCAAACGGGCTCATAGTTGTATATAGGGGTGTACATGGACCGGGTTGGTTCGGTTTTGATAAAAACCGAACCAAACCAACTATATCGGTTTGGATTGGTTCAGTTTTGTCGGGTTTTTCGGGTTTTCGAATTTTTTTTATTACATGAATATTATTCCAATCTTATTTTATTAAAGTTATAGATAACGTTTTGATAAGTGAATATATGTTTAGTAAATATTGAAAAAATTGACAAACATATGATCTATTAAAATATTATAACGGGAGAATTTTTTTAGTAACACGTGATAATTATTTTCTTAGTCGTCTAACAATAATTTTTGTTAATGTACACTTTCAAGGTTAACATATGAGAGGATCCCAAATATTTCAATATTTATTTTAAAAAATTCAATATAAAGTCTTAAATTATATATTTATATGTCGGTTTGGTTCAGATTTTTTTACTCAATACCAAATCAAGTCAAACCAAACCTAATCGAATTTTTTAATCGATTTAATTTGATTTTTCGATTTGATGCGATTTTCCGGTTCGATTTGAACACCCGTGATTGTATAGTATCCGCAATCTACTAGCGTGAGACTTCCAACTTGTTATTGCGTAGAATTTATCTAGAAGGAACCGCTCCCTAATAGAAAAATTTTCATTTCTAGAACACTTACCGAGAACCCTGATTAAGAGTTAGAGTTTGAATATATAGTAAATATTGTCGGCTCAATTGATTAGTATTTCAATTCAAAGGTGTGGATATAATTAATGCGTTTACAATTTTCAAATAGCTACGATGAGTCAGGCTGACTCATTAAGTGATCATCTTAGCTTAGGAGAGGGACTATATTTATTTATTTCCCCTTTCGGGACAAAAGCTTACCATTTTTATCATTATAAAAAGAGTGAATACATTGAAACCACCGTAAACTATTATATTTTTATTAGTTATATATTTAAATTATTCGGTGTTTTCAAAACCCTTTTAATTATATTCCCTATATATTAAAAAAAAAAATTATCGATTTTTTAATGAGATATGTAAGGTAACTCGCCAAGAGGCGCGTGAGAAATGAAATTATACATAAAAATGGCCCCAATTGACCATTTTTAATGGTTAATTACTGTTATCTTCTTTAAAATAAATTAATTTTTGTATTTGTTTCCTCTATTTTCTTTCTATTCTAGCCTTCTTCTTCATTTTTTTTTATCTTTCTTCTTCCTTTATTCTTATAGGTTTCATATGAAATTTTTTTCTTCCCTTGTTTCTTCTAGAATTATCTTTCTTCTTCATTTATGTCTTCTTCTTTCAACCAAACCCTAATTTTTTTTATCCCAAATCTCGTTTTAATCTATAATTCCGGGTGAAAACGAAGATTATTGAAAAAAAATCAATGTTTAATCGAAGTTTAAAGGTAAAAATCACGATTGAGACATGGTGTAGCCATTATCGGAGAAGATAGAAGAGATTATTATTTTTACAAATGACTATGTGTTTATCCCTCCATCCTCTTCCTTGATTTTTAAACCCCCAAACATTTACCCATTTAATTATTTTTTAATTATTAGTTAAATTTCTTAATTAAATTGATATATCACATTAGGCTGAATAAGTAGAAGGGCGTATCACACTCACCACTAAGAAATCGACGAGGGATTTTTAATATATAGGTGTATATAGTTAACGAGGGTTATGGAGATATCGGATAATTTAAGTAGGTAACTGACAAAAAAGTAATAGTTCAGAGGGTTTTAAGGTATTCACTCTTATAAAAAATAGATAAAGACAAAACTAACTACAAATCAGAACCAGTGACCGACACAGGGGCGGAGCTACAATGTTGGTTTCGGGTTCGGCCGAACCCAGTAGCTTCTTTTCGAACTCCGTATAAGAAATTCAATGAATATGTACAATTTATTAATTTAGAATTCAGTAACTTAAAATAATTAAAATCCCGAACCCATAAGGTTAAAATTCTATCTCCGCCTTTGAAGCGACACGCAATTATCATCTCTCTAGACGAAAAAAAAAGTTCTTGAGTTAGACAATGTATACTTTTATATAGGAAATTTCTTCTATATTATTTGTTAATAGTCATCTAGTAAAATGTATTTTACGATTCGGTCTCTTTCTTTTTCTTTTTTCTCTACCAGAACCTTCGCCACGAAAAAAGAACAAGAACAAAAGGGACAACAAGAATAAAATTACAAACTTAAGTAAATTTTCCACGCACTTGCGTCTTGATGTCTTAAAGTTTTAGTATAAGTTAGTAAAGTTGGTAATATATAAAATTAAAGTTAAAATAGCTTAAAGAAAATAACTTTCGCCTATAAATAATAGAAATCATTTTCTCCGTTTCGATAAAAAAATATTTTCAAAACATTAGAACATAACTTTCTCATGATAAAAAAAACATTTTCTTGAAACATAATTCATCTAATGCGTGCAAAATTACAGTTTACTCCTTCCACTTCACCAACCTATCTTTGATATATGTGAGCTTTCTACGTGGATGGTTACACAAATAACCGGTCAAATTTATTGTTTATTTTTGTTAGTCGGTATGCATAAATTATATATTGATTATGCATGATTATATAGAAAGTTTCAAGGAAGGGTGGGGGTGGATGAGGGGGAGGGGTGAATTGCTTATTTAAAAATATTTTATAAGTAGTTGACTAGTTTACCAATTAGTCGACTTGGAATAAGAACAAGATAATAGTAAATGCAGAAATTAAATGCACCAGAATTTTTATACTGGTTCGGATTCAATGTGAATTCTAGTCTAGTCCCCTTGGGTTGCAAGAGTGTTCTCTTTCAGTGATCGATATCTCTTGAGTACAGAATAGATGATGTAGCTATACACCAACTGCTTAATTTCTATGTCTCTCTTAATACAATGTCTCACTAGTGTTTATCTCTTTTTCTTCTCTCACTAATTACACAACAGATCTAAAAGAACTACAGTACTTATTTGGAGTAGAACAAAAAGAATGAAGATAGTTCGATCAAGGTATGTTCTCTTCGAGTCCAGAACATCTGTATGTATGTTTTCCATGAGGCCTTCGAGAATCTTGAGAGATTGCAAACCCAAGGGAGTTTATCCTTGAAATGAATTATAAATTGATTCTTTCCAAGAATAAGGTCAAGTTCCCGTTGATCTTCCTTGATTTATGTTCTTGACGGGCTTTCCATCCGCTAGGCATATCTTTGTGTTACTTGAGGCACATCCCCTGGATCCCTTGATTTTTGGCTTCATTGGTTTTCAGTGATCTCGTTTCCCTTTGATTCGTGGCCTTCCAGTAATAGCTTCCGCCAATCTCTCATTGATTATTCTTGCCGGATTTCTACTGCTTCTTCCTTTTCATCACTGATCATTGATTTTGTTCCTTATTTGCTTTTAGACTCTCCGTTAATAGATTATTTCCTTGATCTATTCCTGACTGGTATTGCTTCTTGAATTCCTTTAATTTATTTTTTGTAATCCTACATCAAATGTAATGTATTATTTTTTATCATTAAAACTTATAATTAATATATACATTCGTCGACTATTTTTAATTTAATAATTATTTAGGTTAATTTTTCTTTTCGTGGAATCAATGAGTTGGGATTTTGGGGATCTCTTTGGTTGTAATATTGCTTACAGTCTGTGTTTTGCATCACTGACGCTGGACCACCACCTAATTTATTCTTTTAGCCCCTTCCTATATTATTGTGTATGGGCAATAGTATAGATTCCACGTGCAAATTTTCAACTATTCTCCTTTTAAAAAGGCCACCCCTTTTCCACATTCTCTCATTATTTTTCCTTTTTTTATACTTTACTACCCTAAAGTTTACATTCTTTAATACTTACATCCCAGTATTTTCAGCATGCGCCACCTCTTCCAGTTCTATCACAAGTGCTCTTTTCTAGTTCCACGCGATCTCTCTCGTTATATATTAGTATTTCACTAATTTTTTATAATAGTAGTACTTAACCTAATTTATGCCGAATAAATTTCATCGCTGGTCACCCAACTTGATGTTCATTATCTTAAAGTCACTATTCTTTCTTTTATTACATAAAACTTATTTTGCTTTGCTCAACTTTTCACAAAAGTAACTTTGATCATTTTTATAAAAAACTCAAAAAATGACAAAAAATAATTTTTATTTTTGGAAGCCAAGCAAGCGGCGTACTTAACGCTTATAGAGAGCATGAACGAGGAGGCGAGAAGGAAGAACATGGAGGGGTACAGGAGGTTGTAAGAAGAAGGCGAAGTTAGCGGTTACTGCGGCTAAGACTACGACGTTTGGGTGTTTGTATAAAGAGCTTGGGGCCAAAGGTGGAGCCAAGAAGCTATACAGGCTAGCCAAGGTGAGAGAGAAGAAGACCCATGATCTGGATCAAGTTAAGTGTATCAAAGATGAGGAAGGTAAAGTTTTGATGGAAGAGGCTCAGATTAGACGAATATGGCAGACATTTTTCCATAAACTTCTAAACGAAGAGGGTGATAGGGACATTATGTTGGGCGACTTGGAGCACTCTGAGATGTGCCGGAATTTCGGGTATTATAGGCGCATAAGAGTAGAGGAGGTCGAGGGGCTATGCGGAAGATGCATAGGGGTAGAGCTACCGGACCAGATGAAATACCAGTGGAATTTTGAAAAAATGCGGGTAGGGCAGCTTTGGAGTGGCTCACTAGGTTGTTCAACGTCATTTTTAGGACGAAGAGGATGACGGTTGGAGGTGGAGTACGATGATTCCTCTGTATAAAAATAAGTGCGATACCCAAAGTTGCAATAATTATAGGGGGATTAAGCTGCTAATCCATACTATGAAAGTTTGGGAGAGGGTGGTTGAAGTGAGGGTGAGGACCAATGTGTCCATTTCTGAGAACCAGTTCAGTTTCATGTCGGGGTGTTCTACTATGAAAGTCATTCACATTGTGAGGAGATTGGTGGAGTGGTATAGGGAGACAAAGAAGAACTTGCACATGGTGCTCATTGACCTAGAAAAAACATATGACAAAGTTCCGAGAGAGGTGCTCTGGCGATGCTTGGAGGCTAAAGGGGTCTTAGTAGCCTATATTAGGGTGATTAAGGATATGTATGACAAAGCTAAGACTCGGGTTAGGGCAGCGAAAAGAAACTCAGAACACTTTTCGATTAGGATGGGGTTGCACCAGGGATCAACTTTTAGTCCATTCCTATTTTCCTTGGCAATGGACGCATTGACGAGACACATTCAAGGTGAGGTACCATGGTATATGTTATTTGATGATGACATAGTTTTGATTGACGAGACGCGGGGTGGTGTTAGCGAGAGGCTGGAGGTTTGGAGGCAGACCCTAGAGTCTAAGGGTTTCAAGTTAAGCAGGACTAAGACAGAATACATTGAGTGCACGTTCAGCAGCGGTACCCAGGAAGGGGATATGGATGTGAGGCTTGATAGCAAGTCATCCCTAAGAGAGGTAGTTTCAAGTATCTTGGATCTATAATATATGATAACAAGGAGATTGATGAAGATGTCACGCATCGTGGAAAAGGTGGGAGTGGCCCCTGTGGAAAATAAGATGCGGGAGGCGAGGTTGAGATGGTTCGGGCACGTTAAGAGGAGAAGTATAGAAGCCCAGTTAGAAGGTGTGAGCGGTTAGCCTCGATGGGCAACAAGAAGGGTAAATGTAGGCCTAACAAGTCTTGGGGAGAGGTTATTAGGCGGGACATGGCGCAACTAGAGTTGATTGAGGACATGGCCCTAGATAGGAGGGTATGAAGGTCAAGGATTATGGTAGAATATTAGTAGGTAGTTGATCGTTTCTCTTTGTCTTACTCAGTTCGCTAGCATTAGTGTTAATATGTTTATAGATGACTACTACAACCTATTGTTTGACTGCATTCTTAGATTCGATCTTATTTCATCGTGCTTTTATTTATACTTATTGTAATTACCTTTCTTTTTCAGTCGTTCTCTAGCCAAGGGTCTTATCGGAAATAACCTCTCTGGCCTTCTAGGGATAGAGGTAAGGTTGCATACATCTTACCCTCCCTAGACCCCACTCATGAGAAACTACTGGATTTGTTATTGTTGTTGTTGTTGTTATTGAGGTAAATTCAAATTGAGCCCTTAAATATACTCCTTAGCTGTTTTGATCCCTAAGGTTGTGAAAAGTGGGACCTTTTAATTTTCGTCGAATACTCTACTTATTAATACACTAAAAATTAAAATTTAGTTAACTAGAATTACCAATATAATCCCGTCAAATCCAGTGATGGACAATAAAATTTAAAATCATAAGGCGCTCTGCTAACAAACAAAAAGTTAATATAAAAAAAACAGTCGAAAAGAAAAGAAAAAAAAAAACAACGAGATACTTTAGCTTTGTATCCTCCTATTGCAATATATATAAACTAATCACACTTCTTCACACTAAATTAAATAGTTGGTATTTAATCCGTTAAACGGTTAAAAAACCTAATGATTTATTCAAAGGTCGAACCAATGGACGAGCGCGACCATTTCCCACAATCGATT
This sequence comes from Nicotiana paniculata, assembly GCA_005239505.1. NCBI lineage: Eukaryota > Viridiplantae > Streptophyta > Magnoliopsida > Solanales > Solanaceae > Nicotiana > Nicotiana paniculata. Next base: position 19,603 of record ML356580.1, read on the forward strand.
TTAATGCTACTAACCTACATTCATCTTGAAAATGAGTGAACTCCTTTCATGATACATGAAATTTTAGATCTCTAGATCACATGATTAATTATGAAACAATAAAATTCAGTTATTTTATATTCAATTGCAAGTAAAACTAAAAACTTTGACGGGATGCAAATCCTGAAGTCGCAAAACCAAAAATGCAAAAAGATGCTAGAAATAAATTTTAAAGTAGCATACACCACCTCAAAACTATACCAAATTTTATAATGAGCCAAAAATAACCAAAATTGTAAAAAAAAAAAAAACATTCCATAGTAAATTATTTTTTCGCATTATTCATTAAAGTAACAATTATAATTTTTTAAATACTCGACGAAATCAAAAGTATTCACTTTGAACAACCTTGTAGAATCAAAACAACTACTGAGTATATTTAAGAACATATTTTAAACTTACCCCAAATTATAAGGATGATTTTGTTATTTTCTCCCACATTTTATATGGGTTTTGAACCAAATATTATCAAATTTATTTTGCGAAAAGTAAAATAATTTGTATGTAACAAAAAAAAAAGACTTTTCGGTAACATATAAAGCTGGATAACCACCATATAAAGCTGGATAACCACCCACAAAATTTACTCAATTTATGCGTATCTAAATTATTTATTTGTTGCCCATTATTTTCTATCGACATAAATATCGAAAAATAGAAAAAATCAACTTCAAACTTACATTATTACTCTATAAAAAATGACATATTTGAAATATGACAATTAATGCATTCAAGTATAAAGAAACTATACAATAGCACTTTGTGGATCTAAGGGGGACCGTGGACTTCGGGTCTTGTTTCAAGTGTAAAGAAATTATGAACATCCACGTTTGAGTTAAAGCATACTGATTATACTAGTCAAAATGATACGCGCAAATCCATATTTCAAGGATATTTTTTTTTTGGTAAAATGATAATATATAATCGTTCTCAAAATAATAATAATAAAAAAATATTTCTTGTGTATATATATATATAAACACATGTTATACTTTTTCGATTACTAAATATAAATAATTTCTCACGCGAGCTAAAAGTAAAAAAACTCGATGCTGTGAGGTGGGGTTTTATTTGTGTGTGGGGTGTTGGAGTTGGGGTTTTGGAGGTGGAGTAAGGGAGGACCATGTACCCATCAACCGTTGACACATTGCTTTCATTTCATTTATAATTGTTACGTGACTTCCATTTATTACAAACCATCCAAGCTTGTGAAGATCAAAGACAAAGACTTAAACAGAAAGAAAAAAAAAAAGGAATAGACTTTGGGATTTAAATTCTCTGCACTACTCTTAAGTTAAGTTATATATAGGAACAAGTAGCTCTTCACGACAAATAATGATATGTTAACATGGAAAATAAAGTAGTAGTGTAATATGTTATTAATTAAATTACACTTATAATATAAAAATTTGTTACGCTATCGACATATAATTTAATTCGAAGAAGTTTTGTTTTAATTTATTTCTCTCTTTAATTATCTTGCAACAAACAAAAAGTGATAACAATTGGTTACATCTTAAGTAAAATGTAACGTAAGGATTTTAATCTTATCCTTTCCTGGATATAGTCTAGTCGTTTAGTGACAAAGAGCTAGAATTTAACTCAGTAATGTTATGAATTCAAACTTGTTTAATTTAATATTTTCTGTTTTGTATTAACTCCGTGGAAAAAAGGGTCTTAATCAAGCTTACTTGCATTAAGCTATTCTATAACTTTTTCTTGCACCGTTATGTATACAACTTGAAGCCCGTTTGGACATTGAGAATTTTTTCACTTTTTTCTTTTTTGAGAAATTTTTATTTTTTCTTCGAAATCATTGTTGGTCATAAAATTTATGATTTTTACTAGATTATGAATTTTGAAACTTTTCGAAAATTTGAAAAACTCTAAAAAGTTATTTTTCAAAAGTTTTACTCAGATCACTTATAAAAATATAAAAACAACCCAAAATTATATTCATGTCCCAATATAACTTTATTTTTCAAATACCATTTAACTTTTAAAAAAAAATTAGAATTCTACAATTCTTATGTCCAAACGCCCACTTAAATTCTTTTATTTTAAAATTAAATTTCCGTTTTAGTCGATTTTTTCTATAGAGAATAAAGAAAAGAAAAAAAGAAAAAAACAACAAAAGACTATGACGAAGTTTACCGGCAAATACAGGTAACGTTCGTTACTCTCTCAAGTCTCGATAAAACCATACGTCCCCACCACTACGCAACCACCACTGTCACTACCTCACTCCACTCCACTATCTCTGACGCCGCTCTTTCCTTACGTGGCAAAATCTCAGCCCTTTATCAACCCAATCACCTCTACCTACTGCCCCCTATACTTTCCTCTAATTACACTTTGACCCCTCTTCCCTTCACTTAAACCTCAAAGCCAAAAAAGCTTCAACACAAATCACATATACAAACACAATAGTGATATACGCATTTCTCATAGATAGAGATACATGCAGATTTGTTCATAAACTTAACTTTAATATAAATACACGCAAAGGTAGAATTATACATATTCGTGTACAAAATACAGGATTCTATACATACATATGCACGTGTATATGTATATAGTGAGAGAAGAGAAAGAGCGATAGCTTACAGTTTACGCTGCTGAAGAATTTCGATTCGGTTTTTGAAACGGAATTTTCCATGTCTGAAGTCAACGAGTCATGGAGAGAAGGCATAGACACCGGAATCCGGTACAATTCGAGCTACTCCTCCGTCGGTGGCGGAATTGGTGTGGCAAAGGCAGCGGCGGCGGCAGGTAATGAAGCTGAGAACTGGAAATTTCATGCGGTGGAGTTTGCTAAAGGATTTGCGGAGATGAGTGTGGAGTTCGGGAAAGGAGTGAGGGATGTGTTGAAGCAGAGTGTGATCAGAGAGGATTCGGTACTCGTGAGGAAAGTTGGAGCGCCGTGTTATAAACTTTGCCGGAGGTTGAGTTTTCTGAATGAATACTTGCCGGAAGATCGTGATCCGGCTCATGCTTGGAGTGTGATATTTTTTGTCTTATTTATTGCTTTTTCAGGTACTTCAATTTAGTTTTTATGGCTTGCTTTTGAGAGAATGTAGGATGAATATTGGTAGAGTTTAAGTTCTATGCACTAAAACTGTAAAAAAATATTTACACAATCAGGTCACTTAATAGTTAGAAAAATCCGTAAAGTGTCAATGTATGTTACTCAAATCCATTTTGGAAAACTTTCTCTGCCTTTCAAGAGCTTACACAATTCCAAGTATGAGCATGAGATGATTTTAGTAATGTTGATTTTGAAGTAACGTATTAACTTAAACTAGGGAAACTTATACTATGATCGCATATATTTGTTATATATGGACTAGTTTGAAATTAGGCTATGCAATATGGTGTTGCTTGTTTGGTAACTGATATATTGTCATTTTGGCTCTGAGGATGGTTTTACGACAGGTTAATATTGGTCTCAAGAGGACAAACCTTGGCGACTGTTAGAACTGTAATATACGAGTTTGAATCTCAGTATTTATTAAGGTTGCATTTAGAAACCGTCCTTTTCTTGAATTCTCATAGATGACCCAAAAAAGGAAAAAAGAATTGCATCCTTAACCTTACAGGAATTGATTTATCTCGGTTGATTGTTATAGTCTTCGCTCGTCAGAAATGTTTTGACGAGTTTGTATAACTGCGGTATTCAATTGACGGTGCTTTTAGAATGATTAATATTGCCTTGTTGATTCATTCTCTGCTTTTTGGTCAATCCTGCAACATTGTCTAGGGCATTTAATAAAAGCTTCATCCTTTTCTTCTCGTGTTAAGAAGTTAATGCCCCTAACTGTCCAACTTCTAACTTCCTGTAAACTTTCAAGCATACGGTCTAACTTGAGTACTTGACTTGGAAGCTAGTTCTTGTGTTCCGGAGCACAAGTAATCTAGTTGATTAACAAAGTAGACTGTTATAAGAGGAATAAAAATGAAACTTATTGATCAATAATCTGCAGAAACTATGCTCATGGAGTCTGATATATGTGGATGGAGAAAGGAGTGTCTGCATAAATTAGACAGATACAGCTTCTTCTTTAAACTTTTAACACCTGAGCTGATGCAGTAGGAAAATTGGCCATTCGCAACCTACACAAAGATTGAGGTGCTGCAACCAATTCATACTTGCAATGTGTCTTGAAATAATGTGCATGATTACTGCTTGAGCTTCACGTCTTTTTTCCTATTAGGATTATAATGCTCTCAGTAATTGTGGAGAACAAAAAAAGTCTAGTTCCTCTCACTGGTCAATAGAATTTGTGAAAATTGTAATTTTAGAGTGGGTTGAACTTGATATCGTTCATTGTTGTTGATCAAATTCACTAGTTTTTGCAAATATCCTCATGTTTTCAAGACTGATTGCTATTTCTCCTTTCCTATGCCTCTATTTTATAATATTGCTAACAGAAGCTAATCTGCAGTACTGATTGTAAGTAGTGATGATATATCTCCAAATCCATTGGTCAAGAAAGTGTATGCACATCCTCCAAATGCTAGTCGAATTTTGCTCCCAGATGGTAGACATTTGGCTTATCATCAGCAAGGTGTTCCGGCTGAGCGGGCTAGATTTTCTATGATTGCCCCACATTCTTTCGTCTCGTCCCGTCTTGCAGGTATTGTACTGAACCTTAACCTGAAAACCTTTCCAATTAACATTCTGTAAGGTTCAAGGGAAGGGGAGACCAATAGAAAGAGTGAAAGGATTGATTGGTTCTGATTATTGGTGTAGTAAATCAAACTACCTTTGAGGAGATGGAATAGCTTTTTTGGCAATATGTGCAACCCCATCAGTTCACTTCCTAATCAAAAAAGGTCACCCTGCTTATTTACTTCCCTTCTCCCTGTTCGTTCTATTTTCACTTCAAACATAGGTAAAAGTGGTTTATTTTGCAAGTCCTTTCTACAAGCATTTTCATATGCATTAATGGGGTGTGTTTGTTGCCTTCTCAAAACAAGCAGGAATACCTGGCATTAAGACTTCTCTTCTGCAAGAGTATGGGGTTCGCTTGGTAACATATGACCTTCCAGGATTCGGGGAAAGCGATCCTCATCCTTCTAGAAACCTTGAATCATCAGCCATGGATATGCTACACTTGTCATATGCTATCATTGTTACTGACAAATTCTGGGTGGTGGCATTCTCTGGTGGAAGTATGCATGCTTGGGCTGCCCTTAAATACATTCCTGACAGGATTGCAGGTATGGTGGTCTTTGACTTTGCTTTTGTTGACAGTATGTCATTCTCATCTCAAATGTGCATGCAAGGATCTTTAATCATCCTGCAACTGACTTATAGAGACATCTAGGTGGCTGCTGTCACACTCAATGTTTGACGGCTTATCACAGACAGCCGGAGACTTTACAACTCCATAGCTTCTTTTCAACGCCAAGTGGACATAACAATTCCCAATTTACGATGTATTGCCAAAGTCGATGAATCTTGTCAAATCAGTGAAACAGTGTGCAAATTAGCATAGTGCTCATTAAACTAAAGTTCCATGAAGGCCTAAAACATACTTGTGGAGTTGGAAATGTCACTGGTCTTCTACAGTGGGTGAAAAAAGCTCCTCAAGATACTGATGTTGCTCCTTCTTGATTCTGGGTCCCTAGGGTTCTTCAGTCACTTCATTGCACCTAAGGCTTATGACAGAGATTTCAAAAGCCCCATATATACTTTATTCTGGTGCACTTGAGATGCAAAACAGTTAGGTTCTCTTCATATCCTCTCAGCTGAATCTAAGTGCTGATTGAATTTGCAGGTGCGGTCATGGTTGCTCCAATGGTTAATCCATATGAACCAAAAATGACGAAGGAGGAGAAGAATAAAATGTGGAAAAGATGGACAACAAAGAAGAAAGTCATGTTCACGTTAGCTAGGAAGTTTCCCAGACTACTTCCTTATTTTTACCGGAGAAGCTTCCTGTGTGGAGTCCATGGCCAGATCGAAACATGGCTTTCCTTGTCACTGGGAATTAGAGTGAGTAACCTTGATTCTTGTCAGAAAACTATGGGATAGTGAAACAACGGTAACATCTCAAAGTTGACTTTGCACATATTATTATGTTAGATTCATGAATTGGAAATAAAGTTTTCAAACAGAAATGAAATCATTACCAAAGTTTGCTGGTCTCTCTATTTATAGTTACAAAAAATGTTGTTATACATTGAGATTGTGGTTGAATAGTTTTGACAGATTTATATTATCAGGTCAATTAGCTGAATGTCATATTTTTCTAGGATAAAGCTCTGGTGGAACACCCATTGTTTGAAGAGTTCTGGCAGAGAGATCTAGAAGAATCGGTACGGCAAGTGAATGCAAAGCCATTTGTGGAGGAAGCTGTCTTACAGGTTTCAAATTGGGGTTTTAGCCCTGCAGACCTCAAAATGCAGAGAAAACGCCCTGGAAAAGGTATTCTGCATTGGATTAAGTCTCTATATGGTCAAACAGAAGATATCTTGAGTGGATTCCTTGGTCAAATACATGTATGGCAGGTTGGTTCATCCCTTCTTCCTTGCCTGTTTTATTTTCAAGATGAGTCTACTATCTTCTTCTTTATGATACTTCTCTATTCTCCTTATTCAAGCATGATTTATGTACATAATTTATATTTTATACCAACATGTTTCTCGATCTAGTGAGTAATTAAACTTTCTGACTTCTTTTAGGGGATGGAAGATATGGTGGTACCACCATCCACGAGTGATTTTTTGCAGCGAGTCCTACCAGATGCAATGGTACATAGGCTCTTATATGAGGGTCATTTCACTTATTTTTACTTTTGTGATGAATGCCATAGACAGATATTTAGCACTGTCTTTGGAAATCCTCAAGGACCTCTTGCCCCAGAACCAGCAGTTCAATCTCCCATAAAAAAAGATAACGGGGATATACAAGACACAATAATGAGTGATGTTGCCACTGATGAAGAGAATGCATCTACACAAGTCAATTCTGATAAAGAGGACTTTATAGACTAGCTTGATCACCAGCAGTTTGCAGCCAAATCACCTAAATGTCCATTATCTATATGGCCACAGTGGTTCCTTCCTAGCTTTGTGAATAATACGAAGCATAGATTACCTAGGTGGAAATAGTTACAGGAAAAGATGAGTTTAACACACTTTTATGTAGTCTCAGATCTATTTATTACAAGATCACAGATATAAGCACCCCAATTGAACACTAGCGTTAAGCTGAGTCGCGTTATATGATTTTGTTTAGGCCGTGTTCAGTTGACAGGAGAAAAATCAGAGTCTTTCAGTCACATTGGCATGTTTTTGTGACTTCTTATCCTTATTCATTAACATTTTTGTTGTTTATAAAAAGGTCCAAGAAAGTTTGGAATAATGACAAACTATTTCTAGTATTCTTTTTTGTGGTGTATTCAATGTTTAAAAACTAATATCTTCCTCCGCTGATGTCAAGAGTATGAGAATCACGAAAAATTGATGGAATAGGATTGATTATCTAGGATTGTATGGGTCAAAATTTGACAAAGGATATTCGACACTTGGTGGTAATACTGAAAGCAATTTGGCCGAGATCGACTAATAACTAGTGGAGCTCACCGCCGAGGAGTCCATCATAGCCGCGGTCAAGTGTCAGAAGGAGCAATAACGACTAGTTTAGTAACGGGATTTTTGAGGGAATATTCCATTGAATATTCTCTCTGTTTGTATTTTTAGGGTTAATTGGGGGTGTGCCCCATATAAGTAGAAAAAGAGATCAGGTGATAGGCATGTAATATTCTTTGATAAAGACACTTTATGAAGAGCATACTTTCTCTCTAGATTGAATACAAATACTACCTTTCTAAATAGATTCGATCCTCTATTATTTCACACCTTTTCCACTAGGTCCGAGATGGATCTAAATACTCTGATCTTTATCTATCACTCATCATTGTCAGAAGAAGAAATCATCCATCTCATTCAATATTGGTTAAACATTCTCCTTATTTACTCTAGTGTCATTTATTCCTTCCTCATTAATGGTCTTAAAACAGTAAATGCTCCTTGCATTTGATCTGCTATTAGTATTGCACTACGTTATTCTCATTAATCGGTTATAGATTAGAAGTTATTATCGTTAACTAAGTTTAACCTCCCACATTACATACATTTAATTAGTTTAATTACAGATCTACATTCTTGGTAAAATAATTTGGCACCGTCTGTGGGGATTTTCTAGTTAAAATTTTAGTTTCTTCTAGATCTATAACTAGCCAAAAAAAAAAACGCAAAACCCTCCTCTCTTGTACACACAGATCTAACATGGCAGGAAACAGAGAAGAAAGGATGAAGGCAGTGACCGACCTTACCGCTAACCTCTTGAACACCATCAACAAAATTTCTGAAACGGAGGATGAAGATGTAACGCCAAATGCATCTCCCAGGCTAAGTGGATCATCCCTCCCTCATGGTAGCATCACAACGTCCCGCAGTAAAGGGGCTTCCATATCCACAACGGAAGAGGCATCGCCCGCAGTAAAAGAAACTACTTGAGGCTTGGCTAACAAACACGCTGACCAGCATCCTCGACAAGCCCTCCCAAAAAGCAATCAGAGAAAATGCGAGGACCGGTATTGCACCAGTAACGGCCGAGCATTACGACCCTCTCCCTCCGATAACAAGTATCAGTCACAATGTAAATAATGCAGGTGTCGAGACCCTCACGACCATTCTGAGGAAGATGGAAGAAATGGAAAACGAAAACAAAATGCTTCGAGACCAAATGAAAGAGCATCAAGAAAACATAGACAAAATACCAGGTCCCAAAACTCTTACCAAAAAGAGATGTTGGTCGGTTCATGGAAATACCCTACAACGACGAAGCCGCACCGCATGCCACACCCAAAACCTTTAAAATATCTCCTATATATGGATTTTATGACCGACCCTGAAGATCATGTGACTCACTACGTCACCGCAGTAAAGGGCAACGATCTTGCCAAAGAACAAGTATCCTTCATCCTGCTGAAAAAGTTTGGCGAAACCCTCACCTGAGGCACATTAACTTGGTATTCACAGCTGCCCGCGCGCTCCATGGAAACATTGGAAGAAATGGCCGACAAATTCGTAACGGCCCAAGCGACAAAGGCGTAAGTAAGAGTGAACGACATATTCGCCATCAAACAGGCACCTGGAGAGGGACTAAGGGACTTCCTCGATCGGTTCAACCGAGTAAAGATGACATTGCTGAATGTATCAGAAGGCATGGTTGTAGCAACTTTCGAAAACGGGCTGAACAGAAACGGCTCGAGGGCGACCAGAAAATTGCTGAGTCAGCTTATGAAATATCCCCCAACCACTTGGGATGAAATAGACAATACCTATTGTGCCGAAGTCCGTGCTGACGAAGACGACTTGAATGGGCCGACCTAACAGTTGACCTCGGTGTAGGCCAAGTCCAGTAAAGATCGAAGAAATGACGCCAGAAGAGATCTAGTAACTCCACGACCCAGCCGAGAAAGGCATCAACCATATATCAGGGGAACCGTCATGCCCCCCTCCCGTCACGAAGAAGGTCCATCTAAGCCAAGGACAGGGACTCGCCGGACCGAGAGAGGTATGCCCCTTTACTATCTGCTCACAATTTCTGTGTTTCACCTTCAGAAATAGTCTACGCATTGGAGAAGATCAACCCAAAAGTGAAGTGGCCACAAAAGATAAGGCCCGACCCAAGCACCAAAAAGTCAAATGCCCTCTACGAATTCCACCAGGAGCGAGGTCATAAAGTCGAGGACTGCATCGCTCTGAGACAAGAGGTCGTGAACATGCTTCACCAAGGGCACTTGAAAGAGCTGTTGAGCGACCAAGGAAGGGACAACTTTGCTCGAGGACGTGAACAACACCAAGGCCCGCCAAAACCACCTTCTCCAACTCGAACCAATCAAATGATCATCGGAGGGAGCGATGACGCATCGATCAATAGCGTAAAATACACCACAACCCGCAAACTCAAACAGTCGATTACTCATGAACGGTACGACTATAGGTGTTCATGGTTCAGTTTGGATCAGTTTTTTCCTAAAAAGAAACCAAACCAAGTAAGTTGGTTTTTCAAATATTGGAACCAAACCAAACCAGTTAAGTCGATTTTTTATCGATTCGGTTTTTGTCGATTTTTGTCGGTTTTTCGGTTATTTATCGGGGGTTTTTTCCTAAATATGAGACATACACTACCAAGTGCATATTCTGGCGATCATATTTTCAACGTAACACTATCAAATCAATTGTTCTTTGAGAAATCTATCATTTATCAAGATATATTGATAATAATTGAATCAAATAGTGATGAATAGTTTAAGTACTCAATTAAAAATCGTTATTTTTAACATGAAATAAATTCTTGTACTTGGAAAAAGGAAACTACCAATCAAACTAGAATTTTATGGGAAAGAATTAGACTATTATAATAGCAAAGAACTAGACTAAAAATATAAATGACTAATATGTACCATAAAATTTTAAAAAATTTATATAAAAATATACATATATATAGGTGTAATAATAAATTTAAATAGCTACTTTTGTAGTCGGTTTTGTTCATTTTTTTTGGTTATTTTTTTATTAAAACCAAGACTAAATCAAATTTGATCGGTTTTTAAAATTCAAAACCAAAACCAAACCAAACCTAAAAAGTATCAGTTTTTTTGGTCGGTTTGGTTCAGTCAGTTTTTCGGGTTTTTATGAACACCCCTAGGTACGACGAACTCGAAGAAAGTATCATCTTAGATAAGTCAGATACCCACGATTTGGTTTTCCCTCACTATGATGCTCTTGTTATCACTTTACGCATATTAGATACAGATGTGAGACGTATTATGGTGGACGATGGGATCGGCGCGTGCATTATCCACCCTCGAGTGCTTGCACAGATGAAACTCGAGGATAAAATAGTGCCACGCTGCATCACACTAACCGGTTTAACAATGCAGTTGAACAAACATCTGGAGAAATCACACTCATTGTCCTGGCCGGCGGTGTCACTTTGGAAACCACATTCCATATCATGGATCAGGACACGACGTATAACGGCATAAATCGGCCTTGGATACACGCCATGAAGGCCATCCCCTCCAGCTTGTACCAAGTTATCAAATTTCCCAGCCCATGAGGAGTGTTCAACATCCGAGGAGAACAACGCACTTCCCGAGAATGCTATCGCATCGCCCAGGATTGTACATACACCCAACAAATGAAGGGAAAAACCAAAGAGGCATAACAATTAACAGGGTCAAGGTCGAGCGGTGTTGAAAGGGAGGCCGTCATCAAAGACCCCGAAATAATAGAGGCCACGGTATCAACCGTAGAAGACCTCAACCCTGTCCAACTTGATGATAACGATCACAACAAGAAAGCCTACATCGGCCACAAGCTTCAGGAACCAGGTAATTTTCGTCATTTCTTAACTAATAATGCAGACTTATTTGCCTTTTCCCATGCAGACATGCCAGGTATCACGAAGGAGATAACGACACACAAGTTGAAGATTGATCCATTTTACCCCCAGTAAGGCAAGTTAGGCGGAAGTTCAATTCTGCAATAAACAATGCAGTCCGCGAAGAGGTTGAAAAACTGCTGGAAAACGCTCCATCAGAGAATCAAAATACCCCCAATGGGTCGCCAACATGGTCATGGTGAAAAAGAAGAACTAAAAATGGCAGATATGCGTAGACTTTACAGATTTGAAGAAAGCATGCCCAAAAGACTCATTCCTGCTACCCTATATCGTCCAGCTCATTGACGCAACAACCGGGCACGGGCTGTTAAGCTTATTAGACACATACTCGGTCTATAACTAGATCATCATGGAGGAGGAAGACCAGGATAAAACCACATTTATTACCAACCAAGGAACGTATTGCTACAGGATGATGCCTTTCGGACTAAAAAATGCAGGGGCGGCGTATCAAAGGTTGGTGACAAGAACGTTCAAAGACCAACTCGGCAAAACCATGGAGGTCTACATAGATGATATGTTGGTCAAGTCCAAAAGGAAAGAGGATCACATTGATCACCTGAAAGAAGCCTTTGATATACTCAGGCAATACAGAATGAAACTGAATCCTGAAAAGTGCGCATTCGGCGTGACCTTAGGGAAATTCCCGGGCTTCCTAGTATCACAACGAGGCATCGAGGTCAATCTCGACCAAATAAAAGCTATAGAGAGGATACCAGAGAAATTAACCAGCAAAAAATAGGTTCATAGACTGACCGGCCACATAGCCGCCCTGTCGAGATTCATCTCGCGGTCATCCGACAGATGCCACAAGTTTTTTGGCGTACACAAAAAGACAACAGCCTCCAATGGACCTCCGAGTGCGTCGACGCCCTGAAGGAGTTAAAGTATTACCTATCATCACCATCACTGCTTTCCAAAGCGGAGCCTGGAGAACGCCTCTTCGTCTACCTGGTCGTATCCGAAGTGGCGGTGAGTGCAGTCCTGGTTCGAGAAAATAAAGGGACACAATCTCTTGTCTATTACTTTAGCAAAACCTTAGTCGACGCCGAGACGAGGTACCCCCACCTCGAAAAATTGGCCTGGCCTTGGTCGTATCTTCACGAAAGCTTAGACCCTACTTCCAGCTCCACCCCATCTCGGTAGTCACGACTTTTCCCTTGAGAAGTATTTTGCATAAGCCCGAGCTATCGAGCAAATTGGCCAAATGGGCCATAGAATTAAGAGAACTTGATATCACATATCAACCGCGAACGACGATAAAGTCGCAAGCACTTGCCGAATTCGTCGCTAACTTCAGCGCTAAAATAATTCCCGAAGCTGAAAGAGAAGCCGCCAACACCTCTCCTCAAATCATGATCTATGGATTTTGTACACCGATGACATCTCTAATGCATCAGGGTCCAGACTGGGACTCGTACTCGAGGTCCCCACGGGCGAAGTAATTCGCCAGTCCATAAGATGCCCATACATGACTAACAATGTGGCCGAGTATGAGGCCGTGATTGTAGGATTAAGGCTGACACTCAAGTACGGAGAAAGGCTGGTCGTCCTGCGGTGCGACTCTCAACTTGTCATCAACCAAGTCACTGGGGCTTTCCAGATCAAAGACCAAAGGTTAGAAAAATATCAGGCTGAAATCTGCAAGTTGCTGCCCAAATTTGAGGAATTCCAGCTCGACCATATCCCCCAAGTGCAAAATATCGAAGCAGACGGCCTCGCCAAACTAGCGGCGGCTGCTAAAAGCATAACTGGAGAAGGAAATGTGGTCACCATTTTCCACTCATCGATCGATCAAATCGAGGTAAGGACTATAAACCTAAATTGGGAATGGCGCAACCGTATTGTTACATACTTGTAGGACGGAGTGCTCCCAGATGATAAAAAAAGCCAAGAAGCTTCGAATGCAAGCGACCAGGTACAACGTCATCGACATCGACTTGTACAAAAAGACGTATGGCGGCTCCCTAGCAAAATGCTTAGTACCAAATCAGACACGACGCGTTTTAGAAGAAGTGCACGAAGGCCACTGCAGATCTCATTCCGACAATCGGGTTATGGTGAGATGTCTCATACGAGCAGGCTACTACTGGCCCACTATGAAAAAGAGGTCGCAGACTTCGTGAGAAAATGTGAGCAATACCAAAAATATGCCCCTATGATCCACCAAGAGGGCGAGCATCTCCACTCAGTGACCTCTCCTTGACCTTTCATCAAGTGGGGGATGGACATCGTCGGCCCCCTCCCTGCGGGTCAAGGTAACATACGATTTATTTTGATTTTAACTAACTATTTTTCTAACTGGATAGAAACAGGAGCATACACACAGATACGCGAACAAGAAGTGATCACCTTCATATGGAAAAATATTGTGTGCTGCTTCGACCTCCTCAAAGAGATCAGTTGTGACAACGAACCCCAATTCACCGGGAAAAAGGCCGTCGAGTTCTTCGAGAAGTGGCATATCAAAAGAATACTCTCCACCCCATACCATCCCGCGGGCAATGGGCAAGTTGAGTCCTCCAATAAATCAATACTAAACATCATGAATAAAAGCTCGAGAACGTTAACGGACTATGGCCAGAACTACTGCCAAAAGTGTTATGGGAATACCACACAACGCCAAAAACGAGCACAGGAGAGACACCCTACTCATTAGTCTATGGGACCGATGCAGTAATACCAGTCGAGGTCGGAGAACCAAGTTTGAGATACTCTCGTGAGATCGGGCCGAGGAACGACGAAAGCAGAAGGCAGGACCTCGACGAAGCCGAAGAACGGAGAGATATGTCCTGCATAAGAATGATCGCCCAAAAAGAACAGACAGGACGCTACTATAACAAAAAAATCCAAGGTCAGACCACTCAAAGTCGGGGACTACGTGCTCAAGGACAAAACACAAGCAAGCAAATACCCGAGGGAGGGCAAATTGGGAACGAATTGGGGTGGCCCATACAAAATCACGACAGTAGCAAACAAAGAGTCATTTCAACTAGAAACAATGGAAGGAAAACTTCTACTAAACAATTGGAATGTCGCCCACCTCAAGTATTCTAACTTCTAAGGAAAAATGTTCTCTGAGCCGTACTCTTTTTCCTCACCTGAGTTTGTTCCAATTGGATTTTCTCGGGAAGGTTTCTAATGAGGCGACAAGGAGGACATTTCAGGCTAAAGTACGAATAGATGAGGACACATGTCGATTAGTTCATTGCCCGACCTCTCAATACTTCTCAAGGTCGACCAATTAAGGAACTAGAAAGACTGGGACTAGAATATCAGCCCGGAAAACATGTAAATTTATACAATATATATATAAGCAAAGCACAAGTACATGAAGTTCGCCTATGTTTTCTCCAAAACAACGCTGCATCAATTAAGCAAAAGTTATATTCGACCTCGCTCGAATTAACTTACACTCGACCTCGTTCGAATCAACTTACATTTGACCTTGTTCAGAATTAAATAACATTCGACCTCGTTCGAGTTAAATAACATTCGACCTCATTCGATAATTAAAGTGACATTCGACCTCGTTCAAATTAACTAGAGTAACGTTCAACCTCGCTCGAATTAACTCAAATTCGACCTCGTTCGAATTAAATAACATTCGACCTTGTTCGAATTAAATAACATTCGACCTCGTTCGAATTAAATTACATTCGGCCTTGTTCAAATTAATTAAACTGATATTTGACCTCGTTTGAATTAACTAAAGTCTCATTCGACCTCGTTCGAATTAACTAAAGTCACATTAAACTTCGTTTGAATTAATTCATATTCGACCTCATTCAAATTAATTTACATCGTTAGAATTAATTAAAGTGACATTCGACCTCGTTCAAATTAACTAGAGTAACATTCGACCTCGTTCGAATTAACTCACATTCGACCTCGCTCGAATAGATTCACACCCGTCCTTGTTCGAGTTAACACCTACCAGCCTAGCCACGACCAAATCCAAAATTCTTATATATGGTCAAGGCGACCAAACGATAAAAACATAAAAGACCAAACAAAGAAAATATTTAGAAACAAACAGCGAAAATAGCATTCCGTACTTCAAAAATATTCTTTATAAGGGCTAAACAGGCGCCCATAAAAATATGCACAAAAATTACTAATCGAAGGGATAACTACTTGCCACCTGACCCAACAACGCCATCTCTACCTTCGCCATCAGGGTAGTCATCCTTGTACCAGGCATCTTGCTCAATCCCGTCCAAATCCTCCTCGCCATCACCGGTCCCCGGTGTATCAGGGTCATAGCCGCAGACAATCCGAGCCACATGCGCCTTAGCACGAGCACCCTCAAAATCAGCCTCAGAAACTCTTCATGCCGTCATCAAATCTCAAAATATGTCCAGCTCGGCCTCGTCATGGATCCACTTCTCATATAAATCCCGCGAGACATCAGGAAAGGGAAGAGGAATGAGAGGAGGACGATTAAGCCAATAGACGTGACTTCTCGACCTCAAGAGCGGCGACTTGGTCTTTAAAACCAGAAACTTCTTTCTCTAGCTCCCTTATCTGCTCATCGAGCCGAGCTTCCCTGAGCTTATCCATATCTAAATCGTTTGCTCGCTCAGATTGAAGACACGTATCACATCCTCCAAAGCCTCAACTTTGGTCGAGGCCGCCAGCCTAGCAAATTCGGCCCTCTCCAAGTCAGCTGCCCTCTTAGCGACCTCCTCCATTTTTCTGGCAACCTGATCCCTCAAAGCATCATCCTTGATGAGACTTTTCTCGAGCTCAGTCCATAGAGAGAGCACTTGAGCCTGAAGGTCCGTGCACTGTGCCTCCACCCCCTGCTCGCCTCGAGCTCCTCTTGTTTGTCTCTAAGCCCCTCCTTGAGCTCGCTGCATTTACTGATGACTCTCATAATTTCATCGGCTTTCTACTTCAGCTCGTCTCTGATAGCTTGAAAATTACCACTGAAGGTTTTTTAGCGTCCAACAACCAGTAGAGTGACCAGGTCCTCTACTAGTTCACATAGAAATACGTTCTAGAAAAACGAGTAAAGAGACAAAGGATTTTTACGTGGAAAAATACCTCTTAAGGGGACAAAAAAACCACGACCTACTCTTGTAGGTTTTCAACTTCACTAACTTGTAATCTACACTATTACAAGCCACTTTGTAAAGCACTCTTACAAAGACTTCAACTTACTAACTTGCACTCACTATTGCAAGCCACTTTGTAACTCTCTAGCTACAAATACTTTGACTTATGACTAACCCTAGTCACACAAGAGCACGGATGAAATACAGTTTTAGAGTTCCTATTACAAGGCTTCTAAGAAAGCAAGATAGGATGCAATAGAAAGCAAAACACAAGATTACAACTCAACTAATGGACGCCTAAGACACACAGTGAAACTGGTCCTCTTTAGTGGAGTTGTCTTCTTGTTCTTGACACACTTGAGTAGATCTTCAATGCTTGAAGAATGATAGTAAATATTCAAGTGAATATGTTGTTCTTCTTGCTTCAAGATATTACCCAACATTACACATTCCAAGAAGGATTTCCAAAATCTTGAAGGTACACGGCTCAACCACTAGGAAGTGATTGTTGCACTGTTGCTACACTGTAGCGTGAACAGTAGCAGGCAGTCACCTTTTCTGTCATAGCTTTTTACAGCTGTCAAGTTGGCATGTACTTTATTTTGCGAGTCTGCTAAGGGATCAGGTCCCTTAGCTGGTCCATCCTCATCCAACACTGTATGATCCGGAATTCCTGGAGTTGGAGCTAACTGCTTCTGCTGTTTACACATCAGGTCCTTTCTCTGGTTCGTCACGTAAAAGTTTGTCAGATCATCAAAATAGAATATAACCCATCAATTTCCCCTTTTTTGATGATGAAAAACTTCTAAAGTTGGGAAGCAGTATGTGGAAAATATTGTACACTGACACCAGTAGATACATAACAAATGATCAATCGGGTTCCTAGCAAGTTCCCCCTGTCGATGTGATTCCCTCTGTCGATGTGCTTCCCTCTTAACTTCCCCCTTTTGACATCATAAAAAGGCATAACCAGGCAGAAGTCATAAGGAAGTCCGATACAGTTAACTCATGCCCCTTATGTGCACAAAACATGATAAAAACATAATAGTAAAGCAGAAACGCAGTAACGAGAACATAAAAAGACTGATTGCATTAAGAAACAGTTGAAAACAAAAGGAAGTCTTTGCTTGAGAAGCAAAGAACTTCATTTGGATTTTTCCAAGTAGGAGAAGCTAGGTGAAATCCAAATCCCAAACACAAAAAGAAAAGCACAAAAACTAATAGCCACAACACATCATAAGAGAACTGGGGAGGACAGATCCTAAGAGGCACTAGAGGATGAGGGCTTAGAGGAGGAGGCAGAGATGGTGCGAAGGACCAGGTCTCTGCGGGCATTTACAGAAGACTGCTCCTCGAACAGCTTGTCTTTGAGGTTCTCCACCTGTTGCTTCAGCTCAACATTCTCCTTAGTCAAGCGAGCCACTTCTTCGTTTAAGAAACTACTCGCACCTGGTTCCTCTGCAACTAGACTAGACACCTCTAGGATGGCATTGTGAGCCTTCAACCTCTTGATCGTATCATGTGTAGCATTTAGGGCATTTATCATCTGAGAGATTGTCGAAGAACTGCCCCCAATTTTTTCAATGAACTCATATTCTTGAAGAGTAGTCTTTGAAAAGCTTTGCTTGCGAGTCCCAACCTGAGGATTGCTGAGTGGAATCTTGAATTGCTTAAAGACGAGAGTGAGAAAGAAGCCATAGGGGAGACCATGATTCCCATCCTTGATCGAGACAACCTTATCCATATGACTTATCATAAGAGCAGGCAAGTTGACAGGCTTGAAATCGTCAATGGCTTCCATCAAAATCAAATCAGCTCGGGAAGCAATAGAGCGTCGCTCAGCTCGGGGAAGAAGAACTTTGTTCACCAGCTCAAAGAGGAGTTGGTAAACAGGCAACATAGCCTTCTTGTGAACCTGGTCCCCATGCTGGACTGTCCCTGGTTTAACTATAGCTCTCCGAAAATCACCGCTACATGCAGACTTGTTTGGATCCACTGAGGATAGCCCTTCTGATGGAACATCTAGAATTGTCCCTAGAGCAGCGTCATCAAGGACGATATCCACACCCCCTACCAGTACAAAAACATGACCGTCTTCAGGTGTGAAGAGGGTAGCATAGAATTCTTTCACAGCGTCTTCATAGACCTGAGGAATACTCATGTTAAACAAGTGTTCCCACTTTTGGAACTCAACCATGGTCATGAGTTGACTAATGTCAGGCATCTCTAAAATCTCAGGATCAAAGGTACGACCCCACATCACACTTTGTTTTTGAACGTTTTCCTTCCACTTCCCACTACTACAAGATATGGGCATTTCAGTACTAGGTTCCACCGCAGTTTCTTCCTCTCTCTTTCCTTTCCCTGACACCTTCACAGATTTTCCTTTGTAACTAGCAGATATAGATTTCCTCTCACTTGTCTCCCTAACCACCTTCTGCTTGGTCTTCACATCACTTGTCACAGTCCCTTTATTATTACGTTGACCAGACCCAGACTTCTTCCATTCCACTAAGGAACTAGGTTCCTCATTAGTGTCATCCTCTACTGATACCACATGGATGTCTTTGTCCCCCACTACTTGACCATCCTTTACCAGCCTTTTCTTCGTCTTTTTGTTACTGTTCTTACTCTTTTCAAGAGCCAGATTGACAACCTCTTTCTTCTGTAGCCTGGTCGAAGGACGCTTAACAGGTGGAGATGGAGTGCGAATGCTGTGACGGAGTTTGAATCGAGCACTCAACACCATGTCATCCTCATCATCCTCATGTATGGGTTCCTCACGTGGAGTAATGGACTCAAGCGGGGGTGTGTAGAATATCTGGTCTTGAGGGGACTGAGATGGTGGAGAAGCAGGTCCATCACTTGGTTTGGAAGGTGTAACCTCATGGGAAGGAGACTCAAAAGAGACCATTGTTCCTTCATCCTCTAAGATGGACGACGTTGTTCCCTGTGTTGGAGGAGGGGAAGGGGCGCCTTCAGAGAGGGAGTTTTCAGATGCGATGGCCATGATATTTTCTGTCGCCTCTTTTTTAGGAGACTCCATGGGAGTCGAGGAATGAAGGAATGAGGGGTTGATGTACTGATCGGGGTCATCTTCTGAGACTTCAGAGATGTGAGAAGTTTCAGCGGTGAAGGGTTCAGATGGTGATATAAGGGAAGAAGGAGGTACAATGGTGGTTGCATCAGTTAGGGTTTTTTGTGGGAAATCAGCTGGAGGAGAGAAGGAAGGGGGAGCTTCTAGTTTAGGTGGAGGAGATGATTGAGTGGAAGCTGAGATGGATTCCTCCAGAAGAGGTGATTCCTGATTGTCCACTGGAACAGTGGTGAGGTAAGGAGAGAGTTTATTTGAGGAGGCCATTGATGCCAGTTAGTAAGGAATTAAGAGAAAAAGAGAAACATAAGGGTTGTTCGTAAGAGTGGGTGTGTAGAGATAGGTTGGAGGCGAGGAAGTTTATAGATGATTTGAGTAATGGGAGGTGAAGAAACTAGTTCAACTAGCGGTAGGATTTTTGGGAAGAGGGAAATAGGCAGAGGGATTTGAAAGGGTGGAGTGATAGATGTGATGGATGTGTCTTCTGAAACAGCGATGGTGTGGCACCAGTAATTAATGTAGTTACCTTTTTGAAAGAGGGATAGGGTACACATATCTACTAACTTGGGAAGCATGGACCAGGTCCCGTACTTGATGTTGTGTTGTTTCTTTTTTTTGAAAAAGTGCTCAGTCTCTTTATGTTCTACAATGCCACTCCTTTAAATTATATAATCATCATGCGTGTCTACCTGCAACGGTATTGATGCAAGTTAGACTTTATCAGAAACACCTTAGCCATCTGTACCTGAGTAAGACAATCATAGCAAATAAGGAGAATCGGTCCCTAGTGTGGTCTCAGCATGCCCAGAGCCATTCGATTTTTCTCAAAATGTTCCCTGCCCAGTGCCTTGGTGAATATATCTGCAATCTGATCTTCAGTGCAACAAAACCTCATACTAATGTGTCCTTCTTAACATTGTCTCTGAGAAAGTGATGTCTCACATCAATGTGCTTAGTTCTCCTGTGTTGCACCGGGTTCCTTGCCATATTGAGCGCACTGGTATTATCACATAGCAGTGGAATGCTGTCGATAAATACTGCAAAGTCCTCCAGTTGTTGTTTGATCCATAGCAGCTGAGCACAACAAGATGCAGCTGCAACATATTCTGCTTCTGTTGTGGACAAGGCCATTGAGTTCTGCTTCCTTGTGCCCCAAGAGATTAGGCACGATCCAAGAAAATGAGCCATCCCTGAAGTGATTTTTCTATCCTCCAGGTATCCTGCATAATCTGCGTCGGCATAACCAATAAGATTGAAATTGTCACCTGAGGGATAGTATATCACCAGGTCCTGTGTGCCTTTGAGATAACGTAGGATCCTCTTTGCAGCTTTCAGATGCGACTCTTTAGGATTGCATTGGAACCTTGCACACAATCCCACACTGAATACAATGCCTGGCCTGCTTGCTGTGAGGTAAAGAAGATAGCCAATAATGCCCCTATACATGGTTTGATTCACAGGAGAGCCAGAATCATCCATGTCAAGTTTGGTAGCCAATGCAATGGGTGTGTCAATCACTTTGGAGTCTTCCATATCAAACCTCTTGAGCAGTTCCTTGATATATTTCTGCTGACTGATGCATGTGCCCTTAGTAGATTACTTCACTTGAAGACCTAGGAAGAAGTTCAGTTCCCCCATCATGCTCATCTCGAACTCACTTCCCATGAGCATTGCAAATTCCTTACACAGTGATTCCGCTGTAGCCCCAAAGATAATGTCATCAACATACACATAGACTATAAGAAGGTTCCTTCCTCGTTTCTTCAGAAATAAGGTGTTGTCAATCTTGCCTTGAGATAATCCATTGTCTAGTAGGAATTTGGACAACCTTTCATACCAAGCTCTAGGAGCTTGCTTCAATCCATACAAGGCTTTGTCCCGCTTGAAGACATGCTCTGAATGAACATGACTTTCAAAACCAGAGGGTTGCTTGACATACACTTCTTCCTTGAGGTATCCATTCAAGAATGCACTTTTCACATCCATTTGAAACAATGTGAATTCCATATGAGATGCAAAATCAATGAGAATTATGATAGCTTTCATACGAGCAACATGAGCGAAAGTCTCATCATAATCAATCCCTTCTTCTGCATTCTCATCAAGTTTGTTCCTGAACACCCACCTGGTTCTTATGATGGTTTTGTCTGATGGTCGAGGTACCAAATGCCATACTTTGTTTCTTTCAAACTGATGAATCTCTTCCTGCATAGCAATGATCCAATCTGCATCCTTCAGGGCTTCCTTGATATTTTTGTGTTCTATTTGGGACAGAAAGGCTGAGAAGGCTAGAGAGTTTCTGGTTTTGGATTTGGTTTGAATTTAGGAATCAAGAGGAGTGATTATGTTATCAAGAGGCTGGGAGCCCTTATGTTTCCAATTTGAACTTTGAAGTTGATTTGAGGAGGAACTTGGCAGATTGACAGGGTTTCCTTGAGTCTCCTGTTCTGCTATCTGAGGAGTACCTTCCACAGCATCTCCAACTCTTTCTTCAGCTTCTGTGGGAGAGATTGGGGTACCAGGTTCCTTTTGTGTTCCTGAAGAGGAAGTTATGTTGCCTTCAATAATCTCCTTGGCATGACTCATCATGTCTGCCTTACCATTTGATACATCAGAAATTTCTCCAGGAACCAGAAGCGGTTCATTGTCTTGATCATCACCACTGTTATCCTTGTGCGAGGAGGGAGTTTCATTGAAGAGCACATGAACACTCTCTTCTACACATTGGGTTCTTTTAATGTACACTTTTTATGCTTTGCTTTGATAAGAATATCCTAAAAATATTCCTTCATCACTCTTTGCATCAAACTTTCCAAGCTGATCCTTTCCATTGTTTAGAACATAGCATTTGCAACCAAAGGCTCTTAAATGTGTTATCTTAGGTTTCTTACATTGAGCAATTCATAGGGGGTTTTGTTTAGGAAGGACCTGATCATGCACCTGTTCACCAGGTAGCAAGTTCTATTGATTGCTTCAGCCCAGAAATTCTTAGCAATTCAACTATCAATGAGCATTTTTCGTGCCATATCCTCCAGAGTTCATTTCTTCCTCTCAACTACTCCATTTTGTTGGGGAGCTATTGGTGCTGAGAAGTTATGTGTGATTCCATTCTCAGTGCAAAACGCATCAAATTTTGCATTATCAAATTCAGTTCCATGGTTAGATCTGATGCAAGCTACCTTAAGGTTCATCTTCACTTGGATTTTCTTTACAAAGGCCACAAATACTTCAAATGTCTCATCTTTTGCTCTAAGAAATAACGTCCAAGTGAATCTTGAGTAGTCATCCACAATCACAAATATGTACTTCTTTCCACCCATGCTTGGAATTCTCATAGGTCCACACAAATCCATGTGGAGAAGTTCAAGAGGGTTGGATGTGCTAACATTGTTTTTTGGCTTGAAGGATGATTTCACATATTTTCCCTTAGAACACGCATCACAAACCTTGTGATCCTTGAACATGGAATTTGGCAGACCGCGAACCAGGTCCTTTTTTATCAGTTTTTTCAGGAGATAAAAACTATCATGACCCAACCTTCTATGCCAAAGTTATGCATCTTCATCGACAACCTTCAAACAGTTCACTTCACCAGCTTCCAAGGATTCAAAATCAGCAACATATATGTTCTCGTACCTCTTGGCTATCAACACTACTTCCCCAGTTACTAGACTAGTAACTGTGCACACTTTGGACAAGAACTCCACTTTATTTCCTTTATCGCAGATTTGAGAGACACTCAATAGGCTATATTTCAGGCCATCCGCATAATATACATTTTCTATTGAGTGCTCCAGAGATCTTCCAACTCTTCCAACACCAAGGATGTATCCTTTCTTTCCATTTCCAAAGGATGCATCCCCTCCCTGCAAGGCTTTCAATGAGAGAAAGTCCATGGTATTTCCAGTCATATGCTTTGAGCATCCGCTGTCCATGATCCATTGTAGCCCAGTTACCCTCACTGATCCCTGCACAAATAAATCAATGGTTAGATTTAGGAACCCAAAAGTTTGGGTCCCTTGTAGTTAGGAAAGGGATGAATAAGAACTCTTCTAGTCCATGCCGGAAAGAATTGATTTTTCTTGCTGGGACAAGGTCCTTTCTTAGTGTTTCTTCTTCCAGCAAACATCTTATTTTTCTGGACTGATTGGTCCCTGGCTGGGAAACGTTCCTTGAAGTGCCCGTTGTTCCCACAGTGGGTACAAAGCCAATTGTCTAGGACTGTAACATACTTGCTGTGAGGGTTGTAGGGAGTTTTATCCTTTTGAAACCCGATTCCCTGCTTGTTCCCAGAGTTGTTAAAGTACATAGCAGTGACAACGTCTGTGGACCAAGTCCAATTCAAGGATTTCTTAAGATCAGATGTTAGTTTGCTCACTTCTGCTTGCAACTCCTTGTTTTTCTCAACCTCACTGCACAGACTATTTTTGACCTCATTCAGTTCTTTTTCAAGCTTGATATAATTTTCACTAGCTATTTCCTTCCCTTTATATACACTTGATGAACCAGGTTCTAGTCTTAGTCCCTGAATAGTTTCTTTTAAGTCTATGATTACTACTAGAAGACCATTTCTTTCTTGCTCAACAGTATCTACTCTCAAGTTCAAGCACATCTTTTCACTTCTTAGATTCTCTACCGTTTCTTTCAAATCTGCCACTACTATAGTTAAATCATCTCTCTCATTTTCTTACTCTCTATTTTTTTTAATCTCTTCCTTTTATTCTTCAAGACATTTTATGGTATCCTTAAAATCCACAACTACTACCATTAGGTCATCTCTTTCATTTTCAACACAGTTGATTTTGCACCTTAGAGTCTCATTCTCTTTTTCAAGGTTTCCTACAGTTTCTTTCAAGTCAACCACACACACAACTAGGTCATCTCTAGTCTGTTCTACTTCTCCTAGCTCTAGGGTCAATGAATCTTTATCTTCCACTAAGCTATAATAGGTATCAATGACAACATTTGACAATGACATTAATTTTTTAGGAGAATAGGATCTCAGATTTCTCTGAACATCCCTGAAATTTACCTCATCAGTGTCATCTTCTTCTTCTTCATCATCAGATTGAGCCATAAGAGAAAACAACGAGTCATACTCCTTAGCCTTGTTCTCAACTGCCATCATGGAGTTGTTTTCTGCTTCAGGTTCCTCTTCTGATTCACTGGATGAATCTCCCCAAGCAGCAAGAGCTTGTCTCACAACATTGTCAGCTGCGCTTTTTCTACTGAATCTCTTTTCTGGAACCTGGTTTCTCTTTGCAACCTTGTCCGTGTTGTATTTGTAGTTGTCCTATTTTAAGAGCGGGCAGTATTTTATGAAGTGTACAGGTTTGCCACATTTATACATAAATCATGATTCCTAGGCTTGCTTGAGCTCCCTCTTCTAGGTATCCCACCGTTCCTTTGCACCATTTTTTGGAATCTCTTGGTGAGATAGGCCATGTCATGTTCTTCTTCACTTGACTCAAGTTTTTCCGCCTGAAGAACCAGGTTGTTCTCCTTCTTCGGCTCTCTTCTTTAAATGTCCTTATTCTTCTTCATCTCATATGTCCTCAGATTTCCTATCAACTCATCCATAGTTAAGGTCTGCAAATTTTTTTCTTCCGTGATAGCATTTACCTTACTTTCCCAAGAACTCGGCAGAACACTTAAGATCTTTCGCACGAGTTTTTTTCTGGGAATAACTTCACCTAGAGAATGAAGTTCATTGTTTATAGAGGTAAACCTGGTATACATGTCCTGTATGGACTCATTTTCCCTCATCTTGAACATTTCATATTCTGTAGTGAGCATGACTATCTTGGACTACTTTACTTGTGTTCTTCCTTCGTGTGCCATCTGCAGGGCATCCCAGATCTCCTTAGCTGACTGACAAGCAGAGATCCTATTGTATTCATCAGGTCCAACGCCACAAACAAGAATTTTCTTTGCGCGGAAATTCTTTTCCACGACTTTTCGATCTGCATCATCGTATTCCTTTCTGGTTTTTGGTAAAACTGCTTCTCCAAGCTTTTTTAATGGCACATGAGGGCCATCACAAATGATGTCCCAAAGCTCGGAGTCTTCAGCCATGATAAAGTCATACATTCTCGTTTTCCACCAACCATAGTATTGGCCGTTGAATCTTGGGGGTCTATAGGTTGATTGTTTCTTCAAAATTTGGTGGAGCAGCCATTATAGATCCTTTCTATGTGTTAACCTTTCAGAAAGAATCCGCTCTGATACCAATTGAAGGTTTCTTAGCGTCCACCAACCAGTAGAGTGACTAGGTCCTCTACTAGTTCCCACATGACCACGTGCTAGAAAAACGAGTAAAGAGACAAAGGATTTTTACATGGAAAAATACCTCTTAAGGGGACAAAAAAACCACGACCTACTCTTGTAGGTTTTCAACTTCACTAACTTGTAATCTACACTATTACAAGCCACTTTGTAAAGCACTCTTACAAAGACTTCAACTTACTAACTTGCACTCACTATTGCAAGCCACTTTGTAACTCTCTAGCTACAAAGACTTTGACTTATGACTAACCCTAGTCACACAAGAGCACAGATGAAATACAATTTTAGAGTTCCTATTACAAGGCTTCTAAGAAAGCAAGATAGGATGCAAGAGAAAGCAAAACATAAGATTACAACTCAAGTAATGGATTCTAAGACACACAGTGAAACTGATCCTCTTTAGTGGAGTTGTTTTCTTGTTCTTGACACACTTGAGCCTTCAATTGCTGGGCAGATCTTCAATGCTTGAAGAATGATAGTAAATGCTCAAGTGAATAAGTTGTTATTCTTGCTTCAAGATATTACCCAACATTACACATTCCAAGAAGGATGTCCAAAATATTGAAGGTACACGGCTCAATCACTAGGAAGTGACTGCTGCACTGTTGCTACACTGTAGCGTGAACAGTAGCAGGCAGTCACCTTTTCTGTCACAGCTTTTTACAGCTGTCAAGTTGGCCTGTACTTTATTATGCGAGTCCGCTAAGGGATCAGGTCCCTTAGCTGGTCCATCCTCATCCAGCACTGTGTGATCCGGAATTCCTGGAGTTGGAGCTAACTGCTTGTGCTGTTTACACATCAGGTCCTTTCTCTGGTTCGTCACGTAAAAGTTTGTTAGATCATCAAAACAAAATATAACTCATCAACCACTCACACCAAACCGCCTGCAGATCTCGCAGTGCTTGATGCGGTACTCGCGGTACCTCCTTTATATTTTCTTAAAAATGGTTTTACGCCTCTCCTTTCGGCGAGCATTCTCAATCTCCAAGATAATGGTCTAAAAAAAAGAGCAAAAGAGGAAGAAATTCAGTCTAAAAAAAGAGAGAAAGGTGCAAGGCATAGAAACTGGGAAGATCGGAAAACTTACCCTCAGGGCGAGGCCGGCTATGCCCGACGAGAGGGCGACATCATTGAATGTATCTAGGGACCTTCCCTTCACATCAAAACAAAGGGGACCCAAGGAGGGGACCACGTACTCTGTGTTCACCAACATGTCACGGTCCATGGGGAATATGATGGTACGAGTAGACCTCTCCAACCTCACTTCCACCCGAGTGAATCCTTCATTCAACATCTGCACCTCATCGGTATCAATGTCAGAGTCAGTTTCATAACCATCATCACCAATGCCCTTTCCTATCTCCTCGACCGATGAATGAATGTCAACCAGTCCCGAGGATGACGACTCGTTTCTCAGCACGACGTCCCCAGCCTCAGACAACCCTCTAACTTCAATCACAACCTCGGGTAAAGGAACATCTTCCACGACCCCCCGTGGACAGCGGAGCTTCGGTTGATAGATTCGCGTCGCTCTCTGGTGCAGCAACGGACGACTCACTGTCGCCCTTGTAGAGTCCACCGCGTTAACTGTCACGTCTATAACATCCAGCGATCTCCTTTTCTGCAGAACCAAGTCCTCCTCGCTCTAGAATGACTCATCTACTAAATGCAGTACAAGGAGGGGCAGATTCTCAGATGTTGAGGCTGCCACTAGTCGAGTTGGTCTAGCTAAGGCCAAGCTGAGGTAGATGACCGGGTATACCCAGTTGTGGTCGCAGCCGAGGTAGACATTTTTGCAATGGTCGCTTGTCGGAACGCGGGAGTAGGAGCCCTCGACCTCCTCGAACCTCTCCGTGTTGATGACAAAACAAAATAACAAGATCAGTACCGCAAAGATACAATCAAAAGGACAACAACAAAGACTTGAAGTAAGCAGACTTACCCGGGTGATTAGGTCCGAACTTCTAGCGGAAGGCCGACTACTCGCGGATCCTCACCGTATGAGGAAGGACCCGATCAACCCAATCATGAATGTCCTTAACCAAAGTAGGGGGTTCGACCTCTGCTGCGTGAAGAAAAGGCAGTCAACATAACAAGAGTCGACCAGTAAGAAGTACAATGAAGGGTACTTACGGGTGTAGCCAAAGCTCAGGGAACCCACTTGCATTAATCACTACGTCTTCGGTTCTGACGTAGAAACCAGAACCGGCGTTTGGCCTTATCTTCCATTTTTACCACTAGGAATTTGCTGCCTCAGTGGCGGTGTAACATCATTCCCCAGTGAAAATTTGGGGCGAAGAGATGCATAAGGTGGCGGAACCCGGGCTAACTCCGCTAATTTCGAGATCATGCATATGAGCTTGTAGATGTATGGGAAAGTTGGTCCAAGCACATACGGTAATAACGACAAAATTCTTCGGCCATGGGAAGAATGGGGAAAGAATATCCCACATAGAAAGGGTATACGTAGAAGGCGTAGTACCCGGGGCGGTGTATCTGCACCATGTCGTGCCAGCGGGGATCATGTCTATATGGGTGGGAATTTTAAATCTGGCCCTAAATTCGGTGAGAGCCGCCTCTGTCATCAACGACTCCAAAATTTCGGGGTCATCCTTTAGTAACTTTGAGAAATCAGACCTATCTTTCTCCCTACGAGGAATTATTTCCTCCACCCTAAGGAAGCTCTCATGCTCTGCAATAATGGCAGCCCCGTCGTCATGAGGGGGCATGCTCACTGCCAGTGGAACCGGGACCAGATTTCCTCTAAGATGTATTATCCATATTTAGTTGTTTATATGAGAAGAAAATACAAGTACAAATGAGGTATGAGTAGCAAAAGGTGCTAAAATCAGGAAAAACAAGGATGCAAAGGTGGAAATAATGAAAGCAAGAACACTAGGGGAAAAAGAAAGAAAGATGTAGAGACTCAAATACTTGAAAACACAAAGGACCAAGTAGAGGATCTTCTATCCCTTTATATAAAAACCCAAACATCATAATCGATAATACGACTCGTCGACGCACAAATATCGAAACGGCAGAGGCAGGAGAAGCGACGCAACCGCATCGGGAAAATGCGTAATAATGACGCATGATGCCATGTCATCATTCCAAACTGACGTAGTGGTAAGTTATGGCTCACGAAGCGCCACGTTACCACCTCGCCATGAGTGTCATTACTGGGCCTGCCCGCCTAAGTCTCTCAACTACGACTAGCGAGGTCCGCTCATCAAGGTCGTATGAGAGACGACCTCGATAAACGGAAGGACTAACTGTATGGATCAAAATCTAACTAAGGATATTCGACACGGGGTGGTAATACTGAAAGCAATTTGGACGAGGTCGGCTGATAACCAATGGATCTCACCGCCGAGCAGCCGATCATGGCCGCGGTCAAGTGTCAGAAGGAGCAGTAACGACTAGTTTATTTACGGGATTTTTTAGGGAATATTCAATTGAATATTCTCTTTGTTTGTACTTTTAGGGTTAATTGGGGGGGTGTCCCTTATAAATAGAAAGAAAGATCAGGTGATATGCATATAATATTCTCTGATAAGGACACTTTATGAAGAGCAGAATTTCTCTCTAGATTGAATACAAATACTATCTTTCTAAAGAGATCTGATCCTCTGTTATTTCACACCTTTTCCACTATATCCGAGATGGATCTAAATACTCTGAACTTTATCTATTATTTATCATTTTCAGAAGAAGGAACCATCCACCTCATTCAATATTGGGTTAAATATTCTCCTTATTTACTCTAGTGTCATTTATTATTATTTATTACTTCTTATTCCTTCGTCATTAATGGTCTTAAAACAGTAAATGCTCATTGCGTTTGATCTGCTATTAGTATTGCACTACGTTATTCTCATTAATAAATTATAGATTAGAAGTTATTATCGTTAACTAAGTTTAACTTTCCTGTTACCTACACTTAATTAGTTTAACCAAAGATCTACCTTCTCGGTCAAACAAGGATAATGATGGTTTACTTTTACTTACTTGATATTTTCTTCTCAAAATGTGAAACCACACTTACCACGCATGAACATCAAAGTAACTAGCAATGTACTTTATATATATATATATATATATATATATATATATCCTCCTCCTTTAAAATTATCCTTTGTTCATTGTCCCTAAAATTGCTACTGTTGTTTACTACTGTTTCAATAAATATTTTCTTCTCTCCCTGCATGGTAATAAAAAAAATTCCCGTTTTGAAATTGTTACCGGTAGCAATAACCTCATGAAATACTCGATCGATTTTTCGCTATTTTGTTTCCCATTTCTTAAATGAATGACACAATCGAATAAAGGTTAAATAGTTAAACTACTGAAGTACATGTTTTTTGAAAATAAAATTAATCTAATAATAAAGTTACATCCTAAAATATTTTAAAAGTTGTCATACATAATATTTTATTTATACTTTTATATTGTTACTATGCCAGACAAGATGGTAGAAGCCTAGAAGAACAGTAAAGAAGGGAACATGAGTATAAATTGACGGCGAAAATGTTTACCTAGCTTAGTAAGGTAGGTCATCATAATTTCACAATTTTATTGTTTCTTTATTCCAACAGAAAATTGGGGTTCCCGTTTATTAAATATTCTTCCACCTTTTCTCAATCAACATTATATAATTGTTTGTTTTGAGTAAATTATAACACATTGTGACTCAAAAAGTTGAACAATTTGTATAATGGAAATCACGCAGTACCCTTATATTTTAATTCAAATACTTAAACTCTCTACATACAAGAAGTTACAAGAACCACACCCACTTTGGTAAATTATGTAAAACCTAAGGGACATAATCAAAAAGAAATTGCTACTAAAGATAAAAATGTTTATCAAATTATATGAAAATTTAAAACAGAACAACCTCCAAAAAAGAACAATTTTTTTCTTAATAATTGACACTTCATGTTGTAGACAATAAATTTGCGTTTTAAGAAAATATAATCAAGACCGAAAAATATCGCAACAATCGTAGTATTTGATTTCGAATATTTGAGTGTTACAATCTCTATGAATCCTCTCATTCTACTTTTCTAGTATAAATTCAAGGGCCTTTGAGCTTGATCTTGGATTTGAATTTTGATTTATCCGTCGCGAACACTTAGATTGTTGCCACGAATTGTATCACGAACAAGTAGCCTTGATCTTGAATGCCTTGTACTTGATTTGATTTCGTTCTTGATCTTGAATACTTGAATTGTTCTTCTTTCTTGAGCTTCAACTTGATTTCTTGAACTTGAACTTGATTTCTTGAACTTGAACTTGATTGCTTGTAGAGAAATTTGCGGCGTTTGATCCACGAGCTCTCTCTTGCTTCTTGTTATAACTTCTGGTCCCTTTTTTGGGTTATGAAGACCCCTATTTATAATTGTGGAAGGGAAGAGTTATGATAAGAACAAACTCTTTCCGACCAATCAGATTGAAGAGTGACATGGCCACATTTGATTGGCCAGAATATGTCACTTGCACACGTGGCACGATTTCACTAGTCCTTTAATTTGACTTGCCATGCCTTGTCATTTTGACACGTGGCATGATCCCACTGGCTCTTTTGTTTGACTTGGTGTACCATGTCATTCGACACGTGGCACCAAACTGGGCCTCTAGGAAAATGACATATTGGGCTTAATGAAGTGGGTTCATCATTAAATGTGCTAGCCCAATGGATTAAGACTTATTTATTTAATCCATTTATATTGAACTTATACGATTAATTCAATTATATTAGCCCATATATTTATTTGGACCAATATATCTTGAATTTTAAAATATAATTCAAATTATTTTATTGAATTTGAATCCAATAAATTTCACATGCCTATAAATGCCCCATACTTCAAGACTCATCGCAGTTGCCTTTGAAGACCAGTCTTGAAGTGCAAATGACGTTCATCCATTTAAGAGAAAAATCTAATGAAACTTTGTCAATAATGCCTTAGTACATAAGATTAGTCACGTCACTTCCCTTCTAAAGTATACAATATAATTTGTTTGTCATTGCTAGTGGCTTTTAATTTTTAATTCATACTTAAATATTAAAATAATAATATTTAAGTCATGAATCCTAAGCAAATCAGTAAGCTTAACCACCATCAGTTGTATACGGAACACCATATTTTATGTAAAAGGACGACATTCTCTTTCCCTTAATTTGCTAGGAATTTTTGTTGTTTCTTGACATTCCACAAGTACGTCATTTAACACGGAGAGTTGACATTTGAGATTATTTCCAATTTTGAATTCAACTAGATTATCATCTAGCCTAGTCCATGTAGGACTCCTAACTAATCTGACTCTATTGGGGACATATAATTATTGTGTGCTGTCACCTCCTATTTGTAGAGATATGGTTAAATCTTTTCCTTTTTAGAAGACAAAAGCTTATACACATCTAAATTGACTAGGAGATCTCTTTCCAACATCTATATAAGACACGAGTCTATATATCTTATAGCGTATTGCTTGTTTCTAGCAGAGACCCCTTCTGGTAATATTTTTTTTATTCACTTTATGCATGGTATTCCTTTAACAGCTGTTCCATCTTGCTTTGAAAACTTGCTGCTATAGTAATAGCTGCATGTAATACTCACGGAGAGGATCCTTGCCAATTTTCTCTTGATGACCTTCTTTTAATTGGTCTTAGCTCCTTTTATTGGCTCTTTTTCTTGTAAGATCTATTTTTTTCCTGTGATTGAAGTAGCAAACCAGTATATAGTGCAAGATAATGAAAGATCAGTTCAGTTATAAACGATATTGTAGTCGAGATCAGTATCCGTAGAACTCTGTGTGAACTATCCTAGTAAGCATCTAACTCCCATGTTTTTGACTAACTCTTTTATCTTTATTGGCTACTGCTTTTGATATTGTAATCAAGCCAAGTATTTAATCTTTCTGTTGCACATGTACGTCTAGCTTTGCATCAATAGCCGTAGTATTCTGAAAGACAAAATATCCGTAAAGCGTTGGAAGATAATGGAAGTACTTAATTGGTTTGGTTGCCTTAGCTTTGGACTTCCTCCACATAATCAAATGTCGCATAATCAATTTTCTTCAAAGCTCAAATTGAGAACATGGTGCACCAGAAGAATTATATATTCTAAAGACTTTTTTTTTTTGCTTTGTTTTTACATGAAATAACCTTTCATGAACAAACTCCTTTTTTTGTACTTTTTTTTTTACTC
The DNA here is from genome assembly GCA_005239505.1 of Nicotiana paniculata. NCBI lineage: Eukaryota > Viridiplantae > Streptophyta > Magnoliopsida > Solanales > Solanaceae > Nicotiana > Nicotiana paniculata. The sequence goes on from ML356580.1 coordinate 52,783, forward strand.
TCCATAGTTTTTTTTGCAGCAGTAAAGGAAGTGTTTTTTTGAAGTAACTATCTCTTTTGACAGGTAACTTATGTCTTTAGCTTATATTTCCTTTTGTCGTCCCTTTTTTTTTATACCTGTAAAGTTCAAGAGAAGTAGCAAATACGAAGTGATTAAAATTTACCCACACGAGATTTTACTCATGTTGGCAAAAAAATTACTTCATACAAGACGAAGACATTATTTTGAACAAGGCAAGAATTTACACCATGTCAGGTGGAAGACATATTTTTTTTAAAAAGTGAAGATGATTACACCGTCTGACCCAAAGATCTTTTTTTTTTTTTGTTGAAGATTTGGCCTTACTTTATCCGAAGGCGAAGACCATTACACTGTCTAAGCCAATGATTTTATTTTAAAATTTGACTTGACTTTGTTTGAGGCGAAGACCCTTACTTCGTTTGAGCCAAAAAAAAAATATTTTGTCTGAATCGAAGATCATAACACTGTCTAAGCTAATGACTCCAACTTGTTTGAAGATTTAACTTCATTTTATCTGAGGCATAGATCATTACACCGTCCCAGGCCAAAGATTTATGTTGTCTTAAGCGAAGACCATTACACCGTCTAAGCTAATGACTTCATCTTGCTTGAAGATTTAACTTTATTTTATCTGAGGCATAGACCATTACACCGTCCCAGACCAAAGATTTATTTTGTCTGAAGCGAAGACCATTATACCGTCTAAGCTAATGACTTCATCTTGTTTGAAGATTTAACTTCATTTTATCTGAGGCATAGACCATTACACCGTCCCAGACCAAAGATTTATTTTGTCTGAAGCGAAGACCATTACACCGTCTAAGCTAATGACTTCATCTTGTTTGAAGATTTAACTTCATTTTATCTGAGGCATAGACCATTACACCGTCCCAGACCAAAGATTTATTTTGTCTGAAGCGAAGACCATTACACCGTCTAAGCTAATGACTTCATCTTGTTTGAAGATTTAACTTCATTTTATCTGAGGCATAGACCATTACTCTGTCTAAGCCAAGGAATTTTCCTTTTCCATGCTTGGTAGGATTATAGAATTTAAGTCCATGAATATCGCATTTCTTAACTAAATACTAATAAACACTTTTCTCTCTTTTTGCAGTCTAAACATGGTTTACTTCAAAGACTCAAGAATTTCTTCCTCTAATTCGCAATGCCTTATTATCTCGGACCATAAGGGAAGCAAGGAGGGGACAAGGTTACCAGTTGATAGGTCAATAATCGGCCAGTATAATGCAGCTTCATGGGTACCTTTGAAGGACCCACCTTATTTGGCAGACTGGATGCTTGAATACAATAGTCGTCCTCCCAAGACATGGGTGCTTCGCACCACTACCCATCATGTTTGGAATTTTGTGAGTACCTTACCATGCCTAGGGCGTCGAATCATTAACAAGGAGACTTATTGGGGCAATGATTTACCGTTCGGCGGTGAATTTCATTACGTTCATGGCTACTGGGAATGGGCAGAAGATGTCTTAAGTAGGTATCGCTTGACACTGGAGGGTGCAAGAATTTATGACGCCGTATATGCTTCACTCTTCACATATGATCGTAATACGAACATTATGCAGGCTTTCTGCGAGGCATGGTGCCCTTTTACCAACACATTGCTTAACTCTGTTGGAGAACTATCCATATCACTTTGGGATTTGTATAAGATCGGTAAACCTATAGCAGGATCTCCTTACGAGGAAATTGTGCCAAATGTTGAAGAGCTTAAAGGCATGTATGACAAGGGGAAAAGGTTTCTTCCCCAGACTTGTGAACATTTGTTTGATGCCTTCCATCGGCTCCGAGAGGGAGGTAGAAACGATCCAAAGGTTTCTACGAAAAAATGGGCAGAGTTCTGGTGCAGCAAGACATGAAGTATACTCAGCCTCCTTTAAGGAAAGAAAGGAGTCTGCTCGTTTGAAATCGACACACAATCCTACAGGGGTCCTAGAGGAAGCGATAAATTGGTCGACTGTGGAATAAGATATATTCTATAAGCTAGGAGTAATGGGTGACAAGAAAGACGAAACATACTTGGCTACTTTTCTATCTTGTTGGTTATGTATTTTTGTGCTTCCTTCAAATGATGGTGACTTCATTCGTCCTGGGACCTTTAAGACCGCGTGTCATCTTGCTTGTAAACGAAGAGTTAGACTTGCAGTCCCAGTCTTAGCTAGAATATATAAGGGTTTGAACGAGAATTCAAAGTGCTCGTTGCTTGATCCTGCTCAAACATTCTTTCCAGCTCATTATGTGTATGGTTGGTTAGCCCATTACTTTAAGACTCATTTTCCGTATGCAAAGGGGCTAGCTCTTCCTCTCATAGCCGCATGTTCCGGTGAAGGTGCTGTTAGATATTTTGGGAAAGAGGAAGCAAGGAAGCGTATTCATAACAGAGAAAATATCATTTGGACTTCGACAATGCCCCGCAGATCTGATCCGTACCGCTGCTATGACGATGGTAAGACAGATGTGTTCGAGTTAAATTTCTTTATGAGTATTCGCTCGAATTATCTTCCTTTGAGGGATGGATTCAACTTTATTATTGAACCTTATAGCCCTCATCGATTTAGCCGCCAATTTGGTTTTTATCAAGACACCCCTGGTCGCTTGGAGCAAGATTTTCGTGAGGCCTCACTAGAAGAAGGGTTAAGACTTGCACGGATTTGTGTGTTGAATTGATCTAATTCGAGGGCGATATTTCCTCCTTTGGGTCCAATATAAGGAAGTTTACATCGTCTAACTATAGATCTTGGTGGGCAAGGGCGCATGGAAGCCTTCTTGAAGACCACTTACAATTTTTGATGAATACTTTGAGCCAATCACAAATATCATTCAAGACCGGATCGAGGATGTCTTAGTGATTGATAGGATTCCCGCTTTAATGTAAGGTAGTTGAGATGCGCGCAGACATTGGACCCATGCTACACAAAGAAGTTCAAAGAGAAGAGATCCATACTCCACTTGACAAAAGTATTATTCGATTTGGTGTAATCGTTAATGCCTCTAATAAGCGCCTATCCCAAGAAGAGAGTGATACCAACAAAGGAGATCAATATTGGAAAAGGAAAAGGCCAAACCCAGAAGGAGTTGTAGAGGTCCAAAGTGTTGATAGCCCTTCAAGAACACTAACAACTCAGAACGAGAAAGTAAAAGAAAACATAAACTTTTCCTTTTTGTTATCCTTGGCTAAATGAATTTGCTAAAGTGTCCTTACTTTTTTTTTTCAGGCTAACAACGTTGGAGCATTGCAACGAGTAAGTCCACAAGATAGTGGCGAGTCTGTTGCAGGACCGAACCCACATAAATCATCTTCTACAGCTAAGGCAGATCAAGAGGCAACTTCTATTTCTCATGATGAAATTAGGGCAAAGTTGGGTTCTGATTTGCGTGAACAACCAACAATTGCAGCTTCAGTTTTTGATGGAAAGAAGGTTGTCTTGTATATTCGAAAAGATTCTATCTTGAAGCTTTGGACTTCGATTCAGCGTAGGCTGAAAGGCAGCACTGCAGACAATGTCTCTGAGCTTGAAGAAAATACTAAAGTGATCCTTGAGGCAATGGATGGGGATGATGTGGATATTTCCCCTTTGAGAAGCATATTAGAGTCCCTTTTTGAGCTTGCTGCTTCATATAAAAAAACACGGTCAGCTTTATCTAAGAAGGTTGAAGAGACTGCAATATCAGACGTTGAGATACACCGAACAAATGTCATGATTGAAGATGAAGAAAAGGTTATAGAAGTGTCATCTATCCGCCAGTACCTACTCACAGTGAAAGAGAAGATAGAGAAGCTCCGTGAAAAAGAGAAGGACTTATAAACCCTTTTAGAAGTTGCCGAGAAAGAAGTTGAAGAAGCCAAGTTAGGAGCCTCAACTACTAGAAATGAGTATGACGCATGTTGCACTGCCTTGTTGACTGCTGATGACTTGGCCGATTTGGAGAAGAAGAAGAAGTACTTGGAAGCTATGTTCAGGGATTTGGCCAACTACAAGTTGTGCTTAAATTAGGCTTTTAGAATTATCTCCCCTTTTATCCTTATGTTAGGTTGACATAGTGGGTATTTATTTCATCTTAAATCAGATTGCTTCTCTTTTGATTTACATTACCCGATATTTATCTTGGTCGCATAATTTTCAGCTTTTAGTACTCGTAATGAAATATTCTTATCTTGTCGTGGGAGATTCCAAATAATGAACCTTTTGATTTCACCACGTTGAAAATTTCAGATTTGCGCAGTCTCACCAAATAATTTATATCTTGGTATAGAAAAGTCAAAATTATTAACCATTTAATTCCATGGAAACTAGACTTCAAATCTAAGACATATCCAAAATTAGGGATTAAACACTTTGAGAATCATCCCAGATATTATTTTGAATTTAGCTTTAAATTATGTCACGTCGATGATTTCAGATTTGCACATCTTCACCAAAATATTTGTATCTTGATGTAGGAATGTATAAATCACAAATCGTTTAATTTCATGAAAACTAGACTTCAAAATCTAAGACATATCCAAAATTCAGAATCGAACACGTTGAGAATCATCCCAGATATTATTTTGAAGTTAACTTCAAATTCTGTCACGTCGACACTTTCAGATTTGCACGGCTTCACCAAAATATTTGTATCTTGATGTAAGAATGCCTAAATCACGAACCGTTTAATTTCATGAAAACTAGACTTCAAAATCTAAGACATATCCGAAATTAAGAATCGAACATATTGAGAATCGTTCCAGATATTATTTTAAATCTAACTTCAAATTCTGCCACGTCGACGGTTTCAGATTAGCACAACTTCACCAAAATATTTGTATCTTGATGTAGGAATATCGAAATCACGAACCGTTTGATCCATTGGGAACTTAACTTCCAAATATATAACATATCCAAAATTCAAAACTTAATCTCATAAGGATATTTTCAGATAATATTTTGAAGTCAACTTTGGTTCCTGATATGCCGACAGTTTCAAATTAGCGCGACTTCACCAAAATCTTTGTATCTTGGTGTGGGAGCCTTTAGATTGTAAGACCTTTTTAATTGTCAAAAATTAAAATTCAAGAACTTCGTTCTCACCAAATATCTTGAGTCCAGGTCTCTCAATTTTAAATGTCATGGAGGTAGACCATAATAACTTGAAGGTGTGGCAAACGTGAAGGCATAACGGATTCCCGACTTCAATGCAAATGCTTGGCATCCCCCTTAAAAGATATTAATCATTTCATTTCAGACACAAATTTAGCATAGCGGCTTTCCCCTTTTAAATTAAATGGGATCCAAAGTTTAACAGAAGCATGGCGTCCCAACTCGATTTTCAAATACTGATTGAATGAATTACATTCCATCGTACTTCATTCAGACAAGGATTGGGGGATTATGTATCTTTTGAATTTATGTGACTGAACTCAGAATGAAACTCTAAGCTGCCTACGTACCTCGGTGAAGAGGATCAAGTCATACCGTAGTTCAGAATGGGTAGAATTTTTTTATATTTTTATTTTTTTATGTCCTAAATTTTTCCTAGGCCGCCTCTTTCGAAGTTTTCAACCTAGCAGACTCTTTTTTTTATGTCCTAACTTTTGCCTAGGCCGCCCCTTTCGGGGTTTTCAACCTAGCGGACCACTGTTTTTTTTTTGGGTGTGCCGTACACAGTTTAGACTCATGCAGGCCAGGAGTAACATGCAGTTTATGCCCATGCGTTAAGGAGCGTTGCAACTTCAAGGATAATACTTCTTCAAAAACTTGCCATTGATAGGGCCAATTCTCATGCCATCTGCATCAACCAGCTTGTAAGCCCCACTTGAATAAGCTTCTTGCACGACATATGGCCCATCCCATTTTGAAGTGAACTTCCCTACAGGTTTATGAGAAGTGATAATGGGTCTTATTATGGCAAGGACTTGATCTCCTACTTGAAAGGATCTCGGGCGAACTCTTTTATTGAAGGCACGAGACAATCAAGCTTGATAGCATTCAAGACTCTGTTGGGCCTCCAACCTCTTCTCATCAAGAGCCTCTAACTATGCTAATCGAAGTTAAGCATTTTCTTCATCAGTGATCCCTTCTTGAATAGCCAGTCGTAATGAAGGTATTTGACGCTCAAGTGGCAAGACAGTTTCGACTCTATAAACGAGTGAATACGGAGTTTCTTGTGTTGGCGTGCGGTGAGTCATCCTATATTCCCATAGAGATTCTTCCATACGGTCATTCCAATCTCATTTGGAGACGACTTTCTTCAATATGTTGCATAAAGTTTTGTTGAATGCCTCAGCTAGGCCATTGGCGGCAGCATTGTACATCGAAGAGTTACATTGCTTGAAGCCAAAGAGATCACAAATCTTGTTCATCAACCTATTGTCGAATGGCTTTCCATTATCCGTTATTATGTAACGAGGAATGCCAAATCGATAGATTATGTTTACTCGGATGAAACTTGCAACATTTTCCTTCTTTACCTCCTTAAGAGCAACAACTTCAGCCCATTTTGAGAAGTAGTCAGTTGCAGCCAAGATGTATAAGTGCCTACCGGAAGACTTCGGCAGTGGTCCCACAACATCCAATCCCCAAGCGTCAAACGACCAGGATGCAACAGTCGGGTGCAACACTTCAGAAGGGTGATGAATAAAATTCGCATGGAATTGACAAGCCTTGCATCTTCGAGCGTAGTCCAAGCAGTCTTTTACCATCGTTGGCCAATAATATCCCATCCCTTTTATATGGAAGTGGAGCTTTGGTCCAGATTGGTGCGACCCACATACCCCAGAATGTGCCTCTTGCAAAGCTTGGAGTGCTTCTTCTTCCCCTAAGCATCGCAAGAGTATTCCATCGAATGACCTTCTGTATAGAGTGTCTTTGTAGTAAAGGAAGCGAGGTGCACGACGACGGATTTCAGTCCTTCTCCTCGGATTTTCTGGAAGTATCCCATAACACAAGTAGTCGATAATAAGTTGTCGCCATTCTTCTTTCTCAACTTCAGAAATAACGACAAGATGCTTGAGTTTATTTTCTTCACCTTCAACCTCATTTAGTGGCGGCACTAGCCATTTTTGACAAAACAGTAACTTGTGCTTGATCAGGCAGGGTTAACGATGAAGCTAAGACAACTAAAGCATCAACCTTCTTATTTTCTTTCCTTGGCACATGCTGAATAGTCACATCATCGATACACCCCATTAACTTTTTAGCATAATCATGATATGGGCGTAGTTCAGGCTTCTTAACCTCGTAACTACCCAAAAGTTGATTGACCACTAATTGGGAGTCACCAAAGACTTGAAACTGCAATTGCTTCATATCAACGGCCATTTCAAGCCCAAGTATTAAATGCTTAATACTCAGCAACATTGTTGGAACAGAGTTGTGACAAGGTGAAGGAGTAAGGCAAGACTTCACCTTGGAAAGTGACAAATACTACGCCAGCACCATCCCCCCCCCCTCGCGATGTGCATCACCATCAAAGTACATCTTCCATGGAGGTTGAACTTCAACGACCATTGCATCCTCATCAGGTAGTTCGTCAGTTAGCTCCCAGTCATCAGGTATCGGATGATCTGCCAAGAAGTCTGCCAATGCTTGTCCTTTTATAGTCTTTTGAGGGATGTACAAGATCTCGAATTGTTGAAATTGGAGATACCATCTCGCTAGTCTATCACTAATAACAAGTTTTGACATCACGAACTTGATGGGATTTTCTTTGGAAACAAGACGGACAACATGAGCTTGAAAGTAGTGCTTCAACTTTTGAATTGAGAAGACAAGCGCCAAACACAACTTTTCAATTGGTGAACAATTCAGCTCATTTGGTGTCATCATCCTGCTCAAGTAGTAAAGGGAGTTTTCTTTTCCCTCACTATTTTCTTGGGCCAACAATGCTCCAACAGACCTTTCTTGCGTCGGAATGTATAGTATCAATGGATTTCCAGGTATAGGAGCTGCTAAAACTGGAGGCTTCATTAAGTAGGCTTTGAAACTTTCAAAAGCGTTGCTAGAAGCTTGGTCCCACTTGAAAGGAACGCCTTTCTTTATGAGGCGGCTAAATGGTTGGCACCTTCCAGCTAGGTTCGAGATGAATCTCCTAAGGTATGCTAGCTTTCCTTGCAGACTTTTCAATTCATGAATATCCCAAGGCTCAGGCATTTTCAAAATAGCATCCTCTTTGGCTTGATCAATTTCGATCCCTCGATGTCGGACAATGAAACCAAGGAACTTTCCAGAAGTAACTCCAAAGGCACATTTCAATGGGTTCATACTAAGTTGGTACTTCCGGAGCAACTCAAATACCATTCTCAAGTCTTTCAAGTGGTCGCCCTTCTTTCTTGATTTTACCACCAAGTCGTCAATATAGCATTCGACATTCTTATGGATAAAATGGTCAAAAATATTCTGCATAGCCCTTTGGTACGTAGCACCAGCGATCTTCAAGCCAAAAGGCATCACCTTGTAGCAATAAATACCCTTGGGGGTGCGGAATGTAAGATCTTCATCTTTTGGTGCCATGCGGATTTGGTTATAGCCCGACGAACCGTCCATGAAAGACATTGCTTCGTAACCAGTAGTAGCATCGATCATTAGCTCTGGAATAGGAAGCGGGAATTCGTCTTTGGGACACACATTGTTGAGATCCCTGAAGTCAACACATACTCGAATCTGGCCATTCTTCTTCCTTACAGAAATAATACTTGAAACCCATGTTGGGTATTTAACCTCCCGAATAAATCATGCTTCAATGAGTTTGTTAACTTCGGTTTCAATCAGGGGAACCAAGTCCGGCCTAAAGCGCCTTTGAGCTTGCTTAACAGGACGAGTGTCATTCTTGACCGCAAGGTGATGGACTTCCACTTTAGGGTCCAAGCCAGGCATTTATTTGTAACTCTAAGTAAATACATCTCTAAACTCCCTGAGTAACTCAGTATAAGTTCTTTCTTCATCAACTTCTAGTAAAACACTTAGGTAGGTGGGTCTTGGTTCTTCATCGGTGCCAAGGTTAACTTCTTTTAAAGCATCAACAGTTCCATCACGTTCTTTAGTGTATACCACAGTGTATGGCTTCACCTTCAGTACTTCATTACACGAAACCATGACTTTTGATAATTTTTCTGGAACTTATTCACCTTCTTTAATGGACCCAATTTCTCAAATACGGAAGTCCTCACAGTTGATTTTCCAAGTCTATAAAAAAGAGAAGGCCTGTTAGAAGCGGCAAATTCGTTTTCTACAGTGATGTGATTGCTACTCGCCCTTCTGATAGAGACGCGCATTGGTGACAGTTGTGTGTATCCCAAACCTTCGCGTGGTTGCCTCGTTGCAGCTTCTGATGGGATCTTCCCTAACTTTGGCGGCTCATCGGGATTGTATCCAGCTTTCGCAAATAGCTTGTAAGCGTTGGGATCAAAGCCTTCATCTGTTCGCTTTGTAGGGAGTGTCACATTCTGCAAATGATTTTGAGCTACAAACCCTGCAAGCGGCTTCAAGGACAACTTTACTGCCTCAATTCGTTTCACCCGAAGAGTTAACTCCTTTAGTGTGTTGGTTTGGAGATTAGATGATTCACCCTCGTCTTTCTTCCTTTTAGGGACATATTGGATCTTAGGACTTACTTTATTTCCATAAGATGCAATATCCCCTCTATGAGGTTTATTCACATTGGGTTGTACCTCCTCAGTAATGGCTTTGGCTTTACCAATAGTCACCTCAGTTCTTTTGGTTATGAGCTCGCCATTCTTGCTTTTCATGCCATCATCAACCTTTAGCTCCTTCACAATTCGGTTCTTCAAGTAGAACTTTGCATCGGTGAAGTGTGACTCTGCCTCGGTGAATGGCTCATCATCAACAACTATCTTTTTCTCGACTTCACCCTCGTAGTATTTTAAACATTGATGGTAGGTAGATGGAACTACTTTATTCTCATGTATCCAAGGCCTTTCAAGCAAAACACTGTATGAAGTCTTCGCATCAATCACATGTAGCCATGCACTTGATTGCATATCTTCAATAGTGATTCCCAGCCTGATCGCGCCTATGGCTCTTTGCCCTCCTTGGTTGAATCCTTGGATCATCACACGACTTTCTGAGAGTTCGTTCATAGGAATACCAAGCTGTTTCACAGTGTGAATTGACAAAATATTCACTGAGGATCCTCCATCAACGAAAATTCGGTTTACCCTTTCATCACGCATATAGCCAACCAGGTACAATGGGCGGTTATGAGGAGTGTCACCTAGCAGAAGATCGTCACTTGTGAATGTGACTTTTTCCTCACAAGCATCAACTTCTTGAGTAGTGGAGTCGATGAGCTTTTCCGAAGATGGTGCCGACGGTAGGTCATCACTCCTTTCTTTCCCTTCGTCAGTATGGCAACAAGAGGCACCAATACCCCCATGGGAAATCTTCGGGCAGAACCAACTTGGTAAAAACTCCTCCAAGGTCACTGGATGTAGTGGCTTTTGAGGGTGGTGCACCTTCACTTTCGCTTTCTTTACGTGCTTAACTGGGTTCCATCTCCTAGGTTTTCTCACCATTATCTTCCTCGTTGGTTGTTCCATTGATCCTTTTCGTGGCCTCTTTTGTCCCACTGGGCGTGCAAGAATTTGTAGACAATAAATTTGCATCGAGAAAATATAATCAAGACCGAAAAATATCGCAACAATCGTAGTATTTGATTTCGAATATTTGAGTGTTACAATCTCTACGAATCCTCTGATTCTACTTTTCTAGTATAAATTCAAGGGCCTTTGAGTTTTATCTTGAATTTGAATTTTAATTTATTTGTCGCGAACACTTCGATTGTTGCCACGAATTGTATCACGAACAAGTAGCCTTGATCTTGAACGCCTTGTACTTGACTTGACTTCGTTCTTGATCTTGAATACTTGAATTGTTCTTCGTTCTTGAGCTTCAACTTGATTTCTTGAACTTGAACTTGATTGCTTGTAGAGAAATTTGCGGCGTTTGATCCACGAGCTCTCTCTTGCTTCTTGTTATAACTTCTGGTCCTTTTTCTGGGTTATGAAGACCCCTATTTATAATTGTGGAAGGGAAGAGTTATGATAAGAACAAACTCTTTCCGACCAATCAGATTGAAGAGTGACATGACCACATTTGATTGGCCAGAATATGTCACTTGCACACGTGGCGCGATTTCACTGGTCCTTTAATTTGACTTGGCATGCCTTGTCATTTTGACACGTGGCATGATCCCACTGGCTCTTTTGTTTGACTTGGTGTGCCATGTCATTCGACACGTGGCACCAAACTGAGCCTTTAGGAAAATGACATATTGGGCTTAATGAAGTGAGTTCATTATTAAATGGGCTAGCCCAATGGATTAAGACTTATTTATTTAATCCATTTATATTGGACTTATACGACTAATTCAATTATATTAGCCCATATATTTATTTGGACCAATATATTTTGAATTTTAAAATATAATTCAAATTATTTTATTGAATTTGAATCCAATAAATTTCACATGCCTACACATGTATTATCAAGTAATTTCGTACTAATCTATATCAATATCTCTCAATCTATATTTATATTATATTATATTAAAAACATAAAACCGTTAATGAAATATTATCCTTTTTTTTAATTATAAGTGCATTCTACGATGAATAAATTATAATTTTAAATACAAAGAAATTAAAAAATAAAATAAAATTGCGGAATAATTAATGTCACTTTACTTTTTAGCATATTATATTTTACAAAAGGACGGTTTTCCATAGAAATTTGTGATATTTCAGTTATAAAAGTACTTTTTTGCTAGCTTTAAATTTTAAATTCTAAGAGCTTGTTTGAATTGACTTTAAAAAAATAATTTTTCAATCGAAATAACTTTTAAGTCAAAAAAATCAATAAAGTTGGGGTTACCTAACTTATTGTTTTTGACTTGTTTTAAGTAATTTTAAACTTATCTTAAGCACTTTTTAACTTTGTCAAACACTGAAAAAAATAAAAAAAGAACTTAAAAGCTGATTTGACCGACTTAAAAGCCAATCCAAATACCCACTAATTAGTTTTTTGTTGTCCCAATTTTTTCGTTCGGATCTCTCTAAATAACAATTTTAGAACTTGCATTTCCCCCCATATGTATTGACATTAAATTTATTGCTAAACAGGATTTACAATTTTGCATTAATTTGTATATTATAAAAAATACATCCTATTTATGTCATTTTAGAAGTTGATTTCTCCTTAATATGAGGGACAGGCGCAATCCGCCTACACCAAGAGTAGTAGTAAGTACAAATCCTCTACTAACGACCTGAAAAATGGAAGCAAAAGACTGCGTTAGTTCAGTTATTGGAACCCATTGATTCGAGACCGCCTCAACGCGGTGGTAATCTTCCCCCCCCTGAAATTACTCGCCGTTTCTGTATATAAATATTAGCTTAGTCTTCCTTTTATATAGCACTGAATGTTGGTATCGCATAGGATCGTTTACCCTTTCATTCTCAAATTATATTCTCCAATTCCTCCTTCTAGAACCTTCCTCTTTTTTCAATCTCCTTCTCTCACGTTCAGCAGCTCGCTCTTCTCTTCAGCCATGCCGAATAATCAGGTATTACTATGCTGTATTGGAGTATCAATTCCGTCAATCTTGTTATACCTTTTTTTTTTTTTTGGGTCATATTATGTGTCTGTAAGTGCATCTAAAATTAATAGATTTAATTTCGGAAATGCAGAGAAGGGGTGGTCATAAAGAGAAAAGATGGCAAGTGAGGCCAAGTTCCAACAGGGTAATAGGCTCGTCTTCAAATGGCGAACCTGTATCCGCTGCAGCTACTGGAGCCATTACCAACCGTCTAAATTCCTTGGATATTAGTGAAGGCATTGCGCAGTCTAGTGCTCCAGTGGTATCTCTTCAAGTTGGGAGCGTTGGATTAGCAACACAGTCACCTGTACAGAATCAAAAAGTCATCTGGAAACCCAAATCATATGGAACAGTGTCTGGAACCCCAACAATTGAAGCTGAAAAAACATCAAAAGAACAAAAGAATGCTAATTTAAGTAAATTTTTCAAGGGTAATTTATTGGAAAACTTTACTGTGGACAACTCAACATTTTCCAGAGCCCAAGTAAGGGCTACTTTCTACCCAAAATTTGAGAATGAGAAGTCTGATCAGGAGGTAGCAATCTCTCCAACTTCTCTTTCTTCTGTGGTTCATGATGCTTAAGTGAAGCGATTGATTAATGGTAGTATGGTTTTCCAGATTAGGACAAGGATGATAGAGGTGGTGTCCAAAGACTTGGCTACGATGGAGGTAGGACTCAAGCTTAATTGGCTTTTGATGTTATGCGAATTTAATTTCTGTTTATTATTTTTATTGTGAAGGTATGTTTTTCTTGAACAAGGCAGATTTTAGGTTTAGTTTACCTTACAATTCTTGTTCCTTCATCAAAACAACACTCTAGCAAGTTGGATAATTATAAAGATGCTGACACCATTTTCACTACCTTGGTTAACGCTGTAGCTGGGTTTTCTTGTCATACTCTCTTTTTATGTTTCTTTCTCCAGTTGTTAAAATTTAGATCTTATAGGTGTTTTTATGCTTCTCATGCGGGAAATAGTTTTCTTTCAGGTCTCACTTAAGCATTCTGGATCTCTTTTTATGTACGCTGGGCATGCGGGTGGAGCATATGCCAAGAATAGCTTCGGGAATATGTATGTATACTTGTGTCTGCCGCATATATATTTTTAAGCATCTTCTACTTCTTTATGAATATGTAGGGTTTGTGCAAAATTTTGAACTTCATCAATGTGGTCATGCACCCTTTGAATTTTTTGGTACCATGTTTATTCATTTCCTTGTTTGATTTTCTTATGTACTTTGATTCTTTCCTTCTATTAGCCCTGGCAGCCATGTGGGGCTGCCTTGGCAAGTAGTTGAATATTCGAATGCTGTCATGTTTTCTATACGAAGGTTGTTGGTGTAACTATTCTGTTTTGGTAGTCTTAATTGTGTGTTCAGCGGGTTGTTGCTTCAAATAACTTTCTGGAGTCATAGCTGTTCTATTTGCATTTTGTAGCTACACTGCTGTTGGCGTCTTTGTTCTTGGACGGATGTTTCGTGAGGCATGGGGTACTCAAGCAAGCAAGAAGCAAGCAGAGTTCAACGAGTTTCTCGAGGTATTGAACCAAAACTTGTTCCATCTATAGGAGACTTCATAGTACATACTTAATAGATATTGCTGATCCTTCAGTTCAACGTTTTCTTATCACGAGTCTCAAGAAATTCATGAATGATAAATAATTTTGAGCTAAAAGGGGTTAGTACTGTAAAGTTCAAGGATTACTTAGTGTAGTTTATCAGGAAAGGATAAATTTGCTCAATCTTAGGTCTTAGCTTTTTAGTTTCTCTTCAAAAACTTTGGCTTACTTCTACCTCATGCACTTGCAGAATCCTCTTTATCTGACTACCACTGAAGTGATTTCTACCATTCCCTTCCTTTTGTATTTACTTGTAGTAGATTTGTCCTTTGAATTTCTTGTCTTTTCTGATCTCCTCTTTTGTTCTATCTTTTTTACTTTCTGGCCTATATTTTTTTGATGTGCAGAACAAATTGGTTGAGCTGATTGATTACTTGTTATATGTGTGTGAATATTTGTATATCTGCAACTATCTATTGCCTAGATCAGGTGCAGTCTCCAACCCTGTTATTCATTACTTAAGTAAAATGTTATAAAATCATCAACTTGAATTAAAGAAGATCTGCTTCCAAAGACAAATGGAAGTCTGTAGGTTTTTTTGGGCATCCTTGGAAACAAAGAAATTTCTGCACCTCCACCATTACGTAAACATGCAAGCGTCTGTGAGTAGATGAAACTGTATAATCCAGATAACTGAAACTCTTTTTTGGAGAAGGTATCATATTAGTATATATATTAATCAGCGGTTACACAAAGCAGTGTAGTCCTATGTAATTACAAGAAGAATTAAAGCCTGAGTTCCTAGCCCTTAAACTATTATAAGTAATCTAAAATCTCATAAATAGACTCAGCTTCTTTTAAGCACTCTTGTTTACACCAAAAATAAAAGAGAACTAGACAATTCATCTTCAGCTTCTGAATGAAACTTCTATTGTCCTGATGAAACTCTTAGTAAAATGAATCCTGATGATCATTTATTGCTCCTCACCAAGGCTGGGATCTGCAAGGCTGAAGCCTGGGATTTGCTGGCTTGACACCAAAAGGGGAAATGGCTTGAGAGAATTTGTTTGATCGAGACGAAGAAAGTGACAACCAAAGTTGTGGGTGAAGGGAGAAGATCGTTTCTTAGTTGGAGGACGTTACCCCCATGGTTCAAAAGGCATAGAATGTGGGAAAAAGGATAGAAAGTAGTTGGATTGAAGTGATTCTCTTATGGTAATAGCTTGAATGGAAAGCTTTAAGCATGAATAGAGTATGCAGTGATAATCGCGGTGGAATTTGGATTGGGAGAAAACTAGTTTTGTATGAGAAAACTGAAGTCCTGGAATTTGTTTGATAACAGAGGAAGGCCCAAAAGCCATTCCCATGCTTGTGAGGGGAAATGCAAACACCTCTTCTTTCTACGAACACAAGAAGTCAGGCGAAATAGTCGCCTCCAGTCTTTGGTTGGTTTAGTTGTAACAGCACAACCTGATGTATGGGCTAGACGCACATCACAGTTCTGGATTTGGATTCTGCCATGGATGAAAGCCTAGTTTTTAAGTGGAGAAGGGTAGTGATGCAGCCCCATTATACACCGAGTTTCATGCCGTGCGCAATTGGCTGTCGGAGATTTCTCCGTTACTAAAAAATTACCCTACGAATTAGTCTACCAGTACGAAATGAATTTTATGGGAAAGTATTGCTTTGTAGAAGGAATGCATTTAATTAAATGGGATATCATAGGAGGGATATGGAAGGAGAAGGACTGGGAGTTAGAAATCTCAAACTCCATAATAAAAGTCTGCTTTGCAAATGGCAGTGGAGGCTAAATGATCGCAAGGAGGTTTTGTGGAAGGGTCTGTTTGATATTAAATATGGTAGAAATCGATGTTGGGCCCGAAGCTTTTGAAATCTCCCAGTGGTTTTGTCATTTGGAAACATATTGCAAGTTTATTGGGAGAATTTAAAAATTCTATTAAAGTGGAAGTGGAGAATGAAGTAAGATTAAGTTTTGGACAGACTCTTGGCTTGAAAAGGAGGATGCTCTGTGTACACTTCCCTAATCTTTATAGACTAGTTCTGGTGCCTATGTTACTATTGCTGGCTGCTTTATGGAAGATGGCTGGAACTTCCATTTTAGAAGGAGTTTATATGATCAGGAAATGGTAGAAGTTGCAGAAATTTTACAGGAAATGCGGTATGTTGCGTTGGATTTTACAGGGAAGATACTAGAACTTTTGGACAGCCTGCAAGATGGGGTTTATTCAGTTAAATCCTTTAACGGTGAATTGAGAAAGCAAGGGGAGAACTATGATGCTCAATGGCCTTGGAAGATGATGTGGAAACCTATGGTTCCAACCAAAGTAGGTGTTTTTGGATGGTTGGTTTCATATTGGACTTATTTAACTCATAAAATTTACAAAAGAGGGGCTTCATGCTCTGTAGCAGATGTTTTCTGTGTGAGGAGGTATCTCCTGCGTTGCAACTTCACGAGGCTGATTTGGTCCTTGTTTCCGAACTTATTTGGATTACAGGGGTAGTGCTTCAAAATCTTCAAGATTTTATTTAGCTACTGGAGATCACTGAATGCTGACAGGAGGGGAAAAAAGACCTGGACAGACTTCCTTTCTGCATTGCTTGGACTGTCCGGTTGGAGAGGAACAAGAGGAGCTTTGAAGAAAAGAAAAAGTATATTTCCTTAGTCAACTATGGACGTATCCAGAACTTGTACTGTTGATCCTAAGGAACCATTATAGTAGATTTGTCTGATCTGATGGACTTGTTAACTTCTCTGAGTCTGTGATGTAAAACAAGTGCAGTTTTTTGTAATTTTCTGCAGTATTACCTTAGTAATGCCCATCAATAAAACTTTACCTTATCCAAAAAAAAGCTGAAGACATTATGGAATGACCTTTTCTCTCATAACTATTTGGTATATGACGACTTAACTTATGGTTTTGAAAGCATTACAGGTACTTGTATATGCTTAAATAGTTCCACTCAAGGATTCCATAGGCCGAGTAGGAGTTGGATACTCAATACGTTTTTTGGACAAATTCTAATTCCTATAACTGTCTAGACTTTTTGCCTAACCATTACTCAGTAAAAACACTGAAAATGCTCCTGAACTTGAAATTCTAGGAAGTATTGGTTATTTGAAAATTAAATAAATAAATAAATAAATAAAGGAGTTTGAAATGAGACACTTAAAATGTTTACGGGATTTGGTAGACCTTATGTGTGAGCATTGCCTTGAGTAGATCTTGCACTATGACCAGTCGCCTAGGATAGATCTTGCGCTAGAGTTATGTGGGAATAGTTTGTTTCTCTATATTTTAGTTTGGTACAGTGGCAATCTTTTTCTTGGTGCTTTCATCTCTTGAGTGTGGTTCATTAGGTCGCATACTTTCACTATTGATGGGATATCACCTTTTGTTTGGAGCTATCACTCTGAAAATATTACTCTGATGGAATGCCAATTGTCAGAGCTCTATCCGTTTCTCACCTGGTGTTAATTTTGCTCTCTCATGTCATGTCATGTTTCATTTTCACTCTATTTTGTTAATTTAGCTGCAAAAACATTGTAAAGGCATTACTATTTAGGTGTGTGGTGTTTCTTGGACTATGCCTTCAGACATAAAATCATTACTGTTTCGCTGGCAAGGACAATAGATAATAAGAAGTAAGAAGCAGCTTTGGAGGATCATTCCTATATGCATCTTCTGGACCATTTGGGAAGAAAGAAATAATGCTTGCTTTGAGAATAGGAGAATTCACATCTATAGAATTAAAAATAATTGTATGCAAAAATTATTTTTTTGGTGTAAATGACGTTTAATTGAGAGTCTGGATCTGTATTTAGAGTTTTTGGATTTGTTAGGACACTTGTAACTAAAGTTCTGCTGCTGCTGGTGTTTGGCTGCTTTGATATAGCCTTTGTACCATCTTGGTACCTTTATTATAAATCTTTACCTTATCAAAATAAAAAAACATTGTAAACCAGCTCTTATTCTGGCTTATTGTTTGTAATTCGAATTATTAAACCTTTGATGTTGCAGCGCAATCACATGTGCATATCAATGGAGTTGGTAACAGCAGTATTAGGGGACCACGGACAACGCCCACGAGATGATTATGGTAAGGTTTAAAAGGAAGCCTAACATCTCCATGAAATTATATCCTTGGAAGAGATCATATGTCTTGGTTTCAAATAGTCTTCAGTCTTCTAAATGAGTGCTTTGACTATTTTTTGGGTGAAAATTGACTCTCAACTATATGTTGGTCTTAAGAGATGAAAATCTGTTAGTTGTGCTGAATCACAACTTAAGGATTAGGTGCTTGCTATGTCAAAACCTTCATAGTTTTGGAGGTTACATGAGAACGTGGGATTTTTGTACGGTCTGAGCACCACGTTTTCTGATATTCCAAAATGTACTTCGTTGTTGAACAAGGTTGTTTATTGGTATGTGCTTGTAATTGACTATTGCAACATCTTTTAGACTGGCACCCTTTTGCTGACAATCTTTCCAATCTTTCTTTGAACAGCGGTTGTGACTGCCGTCACGGAGTTGGGAAATGGAAAACCAAAGTTCTATTCAACTCCCGATGTAATTGCTTTTTGCAGGGAATGGAGACTACCAACCAATCATGTATGGCTGTTCTCAACAAGGTATGCGTCTCAGTATGTCTGGTTTCATTCTTATTTAAAAACTATTAGTGTCACAGTTGATACAAGCAACTGTTGGGTTTATGACATTATGGCCTTTAGTTTGAACATGCTGATTATTTTCTAAGTTTTGAGAAACTATCTATTTCTGAAAAAATACACTTGTTTCGACATGAAGGAAATCAGTGACTTCCTTCTTTGCTGCATTTGATGCACTCTGCGAGGAAGGAACAGCAACAACCGTTTGCCAGGCTCTTGACGAAGTTGCTGATATTTCTGTACCTGGTAAGTTTAACATTGTACAAAATATTCTTTAAATTGTTCAGCTGATTTCATTTGGTTGGTCATCTTCTGTGCCATTTGTATGGCCTGTTCGACACATCCTTATTCCAGTTTTTTGCGACTTAGCTTTTTCTGGTAGGAGGTTCACTCTATGAGTCTATTCTGTTCTGCCCTCTCTGCGCTGAGATGATGTAGTTTGACTAAGAGTTGGGCGCAGAACTGCTTGGTACATTAGTCTGGAGTGGGAAAAGGTGGAATTGGTAGTTTAAAATATGTCAGGTCATCATTGGGATAAAAAGTTGTAATTATACTTGTTGTATGTCGTTGCAGTTCTGTAGAAGGAAAAGTTTTTTAAGCAATGAAGTGACATAACTTTTGAGGTTTAAGTAATCTTATGGAGGAAGAGTTTGGTCAGATGCAGTGTCATACATATCCCGAACCCCTCCATATACCATGTTGTTGTCATGGTGTCCCATAATCTAGAAAGTAAATCACTGTTGTGAATAGCAGGGTCACTGACCTAATAAAGAAATACTGCAAAATTGCTGCAAAGCTAAGTTACCAATTTTTATTTGCCAATGAAAATAAAGCCAAGTGACCTAAATTCTAAATCTCCTTGACTTTAAAAAAGTTGACCAATGACCGAAATCTAGAAGTGGTTTGATAAGGTGAATTTAGAACATAATATTACAACTAAAACCATTGAACATTTTCAGAATTCATCAAAGTCTATCAATCAACTACAACTTAATCTCAAAACACTTGGGTTTGACAAAATAAATTTCCTGAATTTCTCTATTCAGCTCTCTTTCTTCTCTACAAATTAGCGGTTCTAAAATCTCACGCATATCTTATGCGAATAACTAGCTCAACTCCAACTAGTTATTATCGCCTATATGGGTTCTTTGAATGTGCTGAACTCTTGTTGCATCGATCTCGAGAGATTTTAGGCTACCAAGATAGCGTTCTTCCATTTGATTTTGAGCCTACCTCATCTAATTGTATCACTGTCAGCTCATCATATTTTCTATACTTGGCTAGCTTCCTTGTGACCTATTTGTATATTCATGGATTCGCTTACTGATATGTCTATGTGTTGGGCGTGCAATTATGTGGTACAGTACTTCAAACTTTTATAAGTTTCGTGTATTTTGAAGAACCTGTACAAAGACCTATAGTCGTGTCACACTTGCTAAAAACGAGTATGTCAAGGAAAACAAAGGACTTTATACAACATTGCTTTCTTCTTACATATGAGAAATATGAGTGAAAAGAAGATAGCATATATCAGATGGTATTTGTGTAAGGGGTGGGAGGAAAATGGATCATTTACTTATCTATTACCAAGTAACGTGCAGATTGTGGGATATAACTTTCGATCTCTTTTGGCATGCAATGGAGCATGCCAAACACCTTCAAATGTTTGTTTCTTTACTGGGATTTTAGAAGGGAGAGAAGGAGAAGTACGGAAATATTTCCGCTAGAAACTAGAAGATCTTTGTTGTTTTTGTGAACTTTCATAGCACCTGCAGGGTTTTCAATTAGTCTAGATGATTGGACACTTGATCTTAGCCAAAAGGCTGAGAAAGGTATAATCTACATGATTGGACACTACTTCTATGGAATCATATTTGACCTAGATTTTCTACTGCTGTATACCACTTGTATGCATAGATATTGTACAACTATCACCTTATCAAAAGGGGAAAAAAAGAGGGAAAATAAGGTTTAATGTGACCTTATCTCTATGTCGTGCTAGCTAATACATTTCTTTTTTCCGATCCCTCATGCCTTCACTTTTGGTACAACTTGTCGAAGGTTTTACCCTGGATTGTCCTATTGCCTTTTAGCTTCTCTTCACTCTCTTATGCTTTTCAAAGGCTTTATCTATCTTCAATCCATACCCTTCACATACGTCGTTAGATTATTTTCCTGCTCCAGACGACTGCCACGTGTCATAGCATCTTTGTTTTTTACTTATTTTTATCGCCCTTTGATTTGTTCGGTTCTTTTATGGATTTCTAAGAGCATATTGTTTAGAGCATGATTGGGTAGCTGAGAGCAAAATGCTTCATGTGCTTTTAAATTTTCAATGCTGCTAAAAATTTACATCCTATTGGGAAGTTAAGTGGCAATCTTGTAATGCCATTCTGCTTGTCTGTATTTGTCTGTATATTTGCAATTGACTTTTGGAAATCTAGTATTTGTTTTCTTTCTTATCTGTTCACTTATATCTGTATTATTTGTTTATGTTGTCTGTGCTCTTCTTTGAAGTTGCATTTTCTCCCTTCATATACTTCGGTTTGATGTGCAGGATCAAAAGATCATATAAAAGTGCAGGGTGAAATTTTGGAGGGCCTTGTGGCTCGCATTGTAAAGCGTGAGAGCTCAGAGCACATGGAACGAGTTCTGAGAGATTTTCCTCCTCCGCCATTAGAGGGTGGTAAGCTGATTATTTCCTATATGGTCTCACCAAACTCTGTGCCGATATTTATTGGGGTTTTAGATATTTTATTTGCATGCTTAAATGAAGTAATGAGAAGATTGTTTTATTAGGCGGTGTAATTTTCATTTGAATGGTTAGAGAAGGCTAAATAACAAGTATGAGTGACCCACATCACCTTGTGTCCGTGTTTTGGAAGTGTATCTTCTATTCGTCATCTCCTAGTTGTCTTAGTCTTCCTGCACCCAAGTTGAATCGTGAGAAGCACGAACTAAGCTTGCGGCTGCCCATTCAGCGTATCCTCTATATTACTTCCCTTTGTCTCAATGTATGTGATGCACTTTCCTTTTTAGTTTGTTCCAAAAAGTATGATGCATTTTTTTTTCCAGAAACAAATTTAAGTTTAAACTTTCAATTTTATTCTTATTTAGATGTTTTATAGCCACACAAATATATACACTTTGTTTTAGACCACAACTTTCAAAAATCTTTCGGTCAAAGTGCATCACATAAATTGGACGAAGGGAGTAATTTATTTAAACGTGGTGCGACACTTGTTTCACTCCATGGGACATCCAAAAAAACTAATTGTCTCCATTTCTTTTGGTGGTTATTTAAGGGGAGCAAATTTAATGTTAGGACAGACTATTAGATACTTTTCTCATAAGAAGTAAGACTTGATACAACGATAATCCTCAATTTACTCGGCCTTATTCCAAATTCAAAAGGATAAGAGATATTATGCTGCTTGTATAACAAAATAGCTTTTGGTTTATTGAGCTTGAGAGGGCAATTAGGCTGATATTTTTCGTACAAAAAATGGTAATACTTGTAGTTTAATATAAAAAATCTAAATACACCTTGAATAGTTATCAACGTACAAGATGTTTGATGAATACTTTCGTGGGAGTTTATTAAATGGTTGAAATGGTGTGTATCCAAGGTATTATCTCCATAAAGGATGTGAATAGAACTCTCAAACTGATATTGTATTTTAGTGCATAAATTTTGAAAATATAAACAGCTTTGAACTGTTTTTTTTTTTGATAAAGATAACAGTAATCCAACTTTGAACTGTTTCGTCATTAAAAATTCAAGTACACCTTGAACTTATCAAATAAAAAAGAAGAAAAAAATTCAAGTACATCTGCAATATATTTCATCAATCATATTAACAAAACATGAAGATTCAATGTTGAAGTGGCTCAAGTAGGACTCAGCCATCAGATGAACTAAAAAGAATGAAGTCGTACTAAGCAAATAGTAATGTCCTCTCTCGAACAATTCATGTGAAGTGAGGCAGTTACATACAAGTCTACACTTCCAATTTTCTTTGGTTGTATGTGCTTCTTATCTTTTTCTACTTTTGCCTGTCCTTGATGTGAGTCAACTTTTTTAAAATTTTGCTAGGTATTTGGAACGTAGGTCCTTTGACGGGAAAGTTGATGGAATTAGTGGTATTCCTTGCAGAGATGTAAAAAAATATAGAGGACTCCTAGTTCTTTTTATTTTGTATAATATTGGTCTATGAGGAGCCTAAATGGAGTGACATAGTCAACGAGGATTCAATAGCTAACCCGAATTTACTTGGGTTTGCGGCATAGTAGTTGTTGTTGCTAGACATTTGGTTTTACTTTTGTATTTATGCACATAAATAATTTACCCACTTTGTGGGATTATACTGGGTCGTTGTTGTTGTATGCACTTAAATAATGTAAATGGGGAACATGGTCACTGAGGATTTATATAGATGACCCCAACTTGTCTAGGACTTTGGCGTAGCTGTTGCATGCACATAAATGTTTTTTTTTTCCAGAGGGCTTGGACCTGGGACCTACACTACGTGAAATTTGTGCTGCAAATAGATCAGAAAAGCAGGTATTGATGTGTTCTATGAGGTCACATAATGTACCAGTTCAGCAGCGAAGGGTAATTTCTTGTAACCATAGTACCTAACTATATGTCTATTCTATGTATGCAGCAAATAAAGGCACTTCTTCAGAGTGCTGGCATGGCTTTCTGCCCGAATTATGTGGACTGGTTTGGAGATGAAGATTCTGGTTCACATTCAAAAAATGCTGATCGAGCTGCTGTCTCAAAGTTCTTACAAGCACATCCTGCTGATTTTTCTACCAGAAAATTGCAGGTTTGGGAAACTTCTCTGAAGAGAACCAATTAAATATCAATTTACTTATTGTTGGTTATTTAAATCATGATAGTCATACTGATCTGATCTAATCTAACCAAATTAGTCTTTTCTCACACATATGTTATCACAATCGGATTATAGCAATACCATTGTTCTCAATGAGACCTAGCTAGCTAGTGTTTGTGTATGTTAGTTCTTCCCTAGTAATCATCGTATCAGATCACTTTCTTTTATAGCATGTTAAACAAAACCACATTTTAGCATAATTGCTTTCACCATGACGATTGTGTATCTTTTCGCTTAAGCAGACGCAGTACAAAATATAAATCATGGTTGGTGTCTTCCCTGCAAGAAACACAGTAGGTAATGTAGGACAAAAAAAATAATATAGGAGATAATTTATCCAAAAAGGGAAGATATATGTCAACAAAATCCACCAAAATTTATTTATGAAGGTGATCATTTTACTTGTAAAAGGAAAATGAAGGAGATAATACACCGCAAGGTATAATAGTGGAAGTTCCAAGTTTAAGGAGGTTCCAGTATTCTGGATTAACATGTAAACACCCAAATCTAATTAGAATTCCCTCGCCGTTTTGTTTCGGTTTGAGAGGATAAAATCATACTGCAACTTTTGCTTGGTCCTAGGCACTTTTGTGGGGCTTAAAAACAGTAGTAAGAACATGGGAAAGCATTGCAATTCAAGTATCTTGGAGACATCAGAAAGTGAGAACAGAAAGTGAGCATAACTGCTCTCTCAAAGAAAAAGTTGTGTAACTGGGACATTGAGCTGGCTTGGCATTTTTGGCACACTCAATGGATTTCAGATATTTCACGGTGTATTTCATGTTTTCATGTCACATTTTCCTAGCATTACTTCTATGCTCTCTCCCTTTATAATTATGCTATGGTTTGGTTTGACATGAACGTTAAATTGCAAACCATTGTATGGTGGTGTTTCTCAGAGTGAGATGATGAGTTGTTAGGCTTCTGGTGTCGGGAAGGTGTGAAAGTGGATTATGCAAGTTTCATCGTATTTTGGTGGAGTCTTCAATTGAGAAAGTGATCTTTGATTACAATTCAGAAAGGAAAGCATGACGATCAATTTAACCAAGAAAGGAGTACTATTACGTTGTAAATTTGGTGTTGATGTTTTAAATTTACTTTTGCTCCCTATTTTAAGGGACTTTTGAACCTATGTTTATATGTCTAATTCATCTTACACCGTACTAAGTCGAGGTGAACACGAGTGGTTACAAGAGGGGAAGTAATGTTCCACTTTCTTTTAGCTGCACATAACAACAGAAGGGAAGAACAAATACCTCCATGGGAAAAGTAAATCAACGAATCCATCTTCCTCTTCACATCGTCCTCTTGTCCCTTCCTGAGGTTGAGAATGGTTTTATGGGACAGTCATATTCCTGTTCACTAGTTTTATGCATCTTTTATTTCATACATCTCTTAGAAGTTTTGCTTTCTTCCTCTCTCATTTAACTTGGTCCCCTCTTTGCCGTTGGTCTATTGGAAACAACCTCTCTATCTTTATAAGGTAGGGGTAAGGTTTGCGCACACACTACCCTCCCAAGACCTCATTTATAGGAATACACTGTTTTTTTTTTGTTGTTGTTTGGCTGTTCTTTTTCTGTTATTGGTTGAAAAGAAATACTGACATTCTGATTCAGCTCATGGAACTACGCGAATTGGTCCTGGTTTGTGACTTAACTGCATTGTCATCTTTTTTTTTAAAAAAAGTTCCAAAAACCTGATTGATTGTTATAACATTTTAGTTATCTATCAACTTTGTTAACCATTGTTTGGGATATATACACTTACTCCAGGAAATGGTTCGTTTGATGAGGGAGAAGCGCTTTCCTGCTGCTTTCAAGTGTTACTATAACTTCCATAAAATTAATGATCTATCAAGTGACAACCTGCCTTTCAAAATGGTGATCCATGTATATAGTGATTCAGGCTTCCGCCGTTACCAGAAAGAGATGAGGTCTATTTTGAACTATTTCAATAAAAATTTGTCACCCAATCCTTCTTTTTCTCATCATTCTGGAAAAATAATGTTTTACCTTTTGGGTTCTGCTGCATATCTCATGTGATTTTCTTGATTAAAGAAATTCTTGTCATGTCAGGCACAAACCAGGACTGTGGCCTTTGTATCGAGGTAATATTTGTTCTTCTATTGTTTCCAACCAAAACTGAACTGATCTGCTAGCTGCTATAGTTGCTAACCTATAAAGCCTTTTAACATTGCTATCCTGTAAAGCCTTTAACATGGAAATGAGACACCATTTTCTATCGTAATTTTACTATAAGAGGAATTGTCAGGGATACAGCCGAAACTACTCATTCTCCACAGATTTAAGAGGATCCTTCTTTCTCTTCTGGGAGTAAACGAGCAGTTTCATTGCTGCTGCTTGAGATGATGTGAAACTTTCTGTTAGTCCTATTTAAGGACAGATTTATGGTATTAAAAAAGCATATAAATTTTGACGCAAGGGTAATTTTAAGAGACTCCTCCAGGGGAACAAAGAGTTACATGGTCATGTTATATATGAACAATATATAGGACCTCACCCAATTCATCAGAGTATATCTGCATTTGACTTTTGAGTTTCAATTCAAAAATAAATATTTTTTATGACCTGTCCTAGGGATTGGTGGTGTCAAAAGTGGAAAAGCTAGTTGAATATGTGTTGGCAGATACATGATTATTTTCTGTGGAGAGAAAATTGGAAGGTTAAATTGTCAATTCTCATTCCTTTCATTTCTTCTAGGTCGTGTACCTCATGAGAGGATCAGCTTGCCAAAATTTTTCTGCTTTAGAGCTCTATTTTACCCCCCCCCCCCCCCCAACCACACACACACAAAAAAAAGAAAGCTCCCTCTTTGTCTCGCTTCATGATTGATATCTTCATTCATTTTACTCCAGTTCTTCACCTCGTATTTTCTTTTATATTTTCATTAGAAGGGTAGGGTAGTCTCCACTCAGAGAGAGTCCCCTCTTACTCATAGCATCATCTTTTGCACTGTAAGTTGCTGATGTAGTTGTTCACAGGCTTTTTTGTTGACCTGGATCTATTCAAGGCCAATGAGGAGAAAGCTGCTGAAATGGTACAAAGTAGCAATCATATGGTAAAAAATGAGGAAGAGGACAGCAGTTTAGCCGATGAAGATGCAAATCTGATGGTTAAATTGAAATTTCTTACTTACAAGGTAATGCAGCTTTCAAATAAGTTTTCATTAACAGTGAGTTGATGTCTCTCTTGCCTGTTTGTGAGTTGAAACTGGGCATTCTGCTTCTACATACTTTTTCAAGCTGTGGTTATCATTTAATTCGCTTGTTGTATCTTAATGCATGACTCATGCAGAATAGAGTAGTGCCTGGTATAGGTTTTCATTATTTCGTGATTACCAACTATAACCTAAACAATAAGCTTGTGAGAATTGAGACTGGAAAATAATCTTAGGTCGAGTCACTATGAGGTATTCAATTCACAAACCTGCTGCCTATATCTGCATGATCACTAAGGGGTCCCCCGTCCGGGAAAGAGCTTAACATTTGGACCCCAAAAGATGGAACTGGTAACACCTCATAAATGTCTAGGTCTTCACATGGATCTGTGAAGTACGGTTGAGTTTCAAACCACAAAGGAAGTGATACCATTAGACATAAAGTATCACTGGAGTTCAGGTGAGTGCACCCCACTGGTTGATGAAGTTGGGATGCAGACTACCACAGACCAAGGCTCCAATCGCAGTAGAGGCAACGAAAAAAATAAGTGATTTCCATTTGTGTAAGTGTTTATGAATTGTGAGTACGAATTCCGCTTATTTCTACTTGTGGGAGAATGCTGGTACCGATGGACTGGTAAAGGTACGCACAAGTTGCCTTGAAAATTACTCCCTTTTCAAAGAATTGATGTAAAGTCGAGGAAGGGATGAGATGTTGAATTCATAGTTTTTAGATCATATAGCTGGTATTTTGTCACCCTTTCTTGAAAAAAAAAAATCATATAGCTGGAAAAGGTGAGATACAAATTCATAGTTGCCTAACCCTTTTGCTCTAAAATTCTTTACATGTTGAGCCCATGAAGTGCATTAAAATAGTGAAAGTGACAGTATCAGGAAACTCAATTTGTTTTTCAAAGTAATATGGTTCTCGGTTATCCGTCCACTTACTAAGATCTGAATTTTGGAGCATAATTTGTTAGCATGCTATGTTGCTTTGAATTTTATCACATATTGAGCAAAGCAAGTTCATGTTAGTTTTTATTTATTTACTGTGCAGTTGAGAACTTTTTTAATCCGTAATGGCTTGTCGACTCTTTTCAAAGAAGGCCCTTCTGCGTACAGGGCTTATTACCTGAGGTGAGGTTTATCTTGTTGGTCCTTTGTTCTTCATTGGTCAACCTCTAGTTTGAACTCCTTGGTAGCTTCATGTGCATTGTATTTGCGTTTCACTTTGTTCAATAAAGAGCTGTTGTTACGTTGTAGCTGACATAATTCATTAATTATAAATTGTTCCATCCACGTCTTAGTTGGTCTTTTAAGGGGTGTTTATCGTCATATAATGAAGCGCTAAAGTTCTAATGAATTATCTGAGTTACCTGAGATGCTCATATTCATTTGTCATGATCAGCCTTTACATTATTGTTTTGTATAGCCAGATCTCTATTTTTTTTTTTTTGAGAAGGTAACATATTTGTATATTGATGTATTGTCTTCACTAAATTTGTGAATACATCCATAATTGCATATGAGTGCCCCCAAAAAAAAAGAAAGAAAAGCATCTATGATCCTTGGTCTTCTCACAAGGAATCTAGGACATCAAAAATGGATTCATGATCCTCTAAAGACTTTCCTTTACACCAAAAATAGAAAAGAGCTAAACACTTCATCTTTATCTTTTGGATGTTACTGGACTTGTCTTCAAAACATCTCTGATTTCTTTCTTCCCAGATTGTCCACAAGATAGCCAGATCTCTATTGAATCCCTTTTTTTTTTTTGAGAAGGTAACATATTTGTAAGACTTCACTAAAATTGTGAAGTCACCCATAATTACAATGAAAGTGCCCTAGCAAAAAAAAAAGAAAAGACACTTCTAATCCTTGGTCTTCTTACAAGGAATCTAGTACATCTAAAATGGATTCATGATCCTCCAAAAACTTTCCTTTACACCAAAAATAGAAAAGAGCTAAACATTTCATCTTTATCTTCTGGATATTGCTAGACTTATCTTCAAAACATCTTTGATTCCTCTCTTGCCGGACTGTCCATCATAATCAAGGATTCTTCCTGGCATTGCCCATTGAATTCCCCTCAAACTGATGAAAATTCTCCATATCTGGATAGTGAACTTGCAATGCAGAAAAAGATGGTTAATTGTCTCTGCCTTCTCTCCACATAGATAACATTTGGAGCACAATTGGAATCCTCTTCTAGTTAAATTGTCTTGTGTTAGAACTGCTTCTCTTTCCAGTAACCATGTGAAGCAAGCCACCTTGTATGGAATTTTAATTTTCCAAATCATCTTCCATGGCCAGCAATCCACCTGATTATTGGATAAGTTAAATTCCTTGTAGGCAGCCTTAACAGAGAACTTTCCTTGTCTATTCCCTTGCCACTTGATTAGCTCTTGATCTTGGTTTGAGTTGATGCCACTGAACTGCTGCAAAGAACTATAGATCTCCACAACTCGGTCAATCTCCCAGTCATTTAACATTCTTCTGAATGTGAGGTTCCAGCCTTGGTCTGTCCATACCTCTTCTATTGTTGCATTCTGTTGTTGACTCAAAGCATAAATATCAGGAAAGAGTCCCTTCAGAGATCCTTGTCCTAGCCAGTTGTCCTCCCATAGTGAGATTTTCCTACCGTTTCCAGCTTTGAACTTTGCCTTGTTGATCAGTTTTGGCCATGGTGAGATCTTCCTCCTATAGTGAGATCTCTATTGAATCCTCACTTTTGGGATTACACTGGGTTTGTTGTTGTTCTAGTTTTCAGATCTTATTTGTCCAGTCCGACTAGTGTATCTACTTTGAATATTGAATTCGTTTTTAATAGCTGTTATTTTTACCCAAGTTTTCAAGGGTGTCTACCGACTTCCATTTTTTCATGTGTTGGACTTGGAACCATCAGGCTGTATTTCTGCATAGCTTGTGTTTTTATGGTTGTATTGTCTTATCAATCCTCAAGGATAAATTATAACATCTATTAATCTCTATAACAATATGGTCAATACAGGCAAATGAAAATTTGGAATACTTCAGCAGCCAAGCAACGGGAACTCAGCAAGATGCTTGATGAATGGTAATACTAAATGAACTTATGATTTTCTACGATTAGTCACTTTTCTTTTCCCAGTCTTACAGCTACTTTTTCAGGGCAGTACATATACGCAGAAAATATGGGAACAAACTATTGTCATCATCCACATATCTAAGTGAAGCTGAGCCCTTCCTTGAACAATATGCAAAGCGTAGTCCACAAAATCAGGCTTTGATAGGATCTGCTGGAAATTTAGTCAAAGTTGAAGATTTCATGGCTATTGTTGAAGGACAAGATGAAGAGGGTGATCTCGAGCCGGAGAAAGATATTGCACCTTCAAGCCCTAATATTCCCAGCAAAGACATGGTCGCGAAGAATGAGGGTCTCATTGTTTTCTTTCCAGGTAAAATTGAACTGGTTTTAATTTTCCAGATTGTATACAATATCTGAATCTTTTATGGTTGTTCTGTGTTATCTTGTTCTCTAGTAGTTGGCATGTACACCACTTGTGCAATCATACTGGGTATGTTGTTGTTGTAGTAGTAGTAGTTGGCCTGTAGTGGCTGATGTAACTCTAGAGTCTTTTATGTATTTTGTACGTAAAGTACCTGTTTTGGTTTTAGAACCTCTTGCACTTTTAATTATGCATTTTTTTTGGCTTGCTATGCTACATTGCAGGAATACCAGGTTGTGCTAAATCTGCACTTTGTAAGGAAATACTGAATGCTCCAGGAGGGCTTGGAGATGATCGACCAGTTCATAGTTTAATGGGTGATCTTATCAAAGGTATAGGTGCTTTTCAACATCTTTTGGAATGTTCCTTATTTATAAAGGAATTTGATTTTGCATGTCAATGTGTCTTGTGCCATTAAGTTGTTGGCGGTATATCATGTATTCCCTCTGTCTCATCTTCTACAATAGTACTCCGTCCGTTTCAATTTAGATGATGTAGTTTGACTTGGCACAAAGTTTAAGAAAAAAAAAGACTTTGAAACATGTGGTGCACTGGTGCTAAAAGCTTAAGGGGCAATAACTTAGTGGGGCTATGATGTTTGTGTGGCTATAAAAGCTTCTCATTAAAGGTAAAGTGGGTAGAATGAAAAGTTTAAAGTTAAATTGTTTCTATGTGTCATTCTTTTTGGAACGGACTAATAAGGAAAAATGTGTCATATAAATTGAAACGGAGGGAGTATTTGACAAGCACAGGGTCTAAGATGTGAATTTTTCTTATATATTGAACCAGTAATAGTGGAAGAATATCTTCAAATTAATGGTCGAAAGTTAGTTGATAGAAAAAAAACCACGTCAAGATTTTATTTTTTTAATAGTCTAATGGATTTGGATTCTTAAAAGTTGTGAAAGTTGTATAGAAATAGAAGGGCGTTAAACATTTTGGGACATCCCATAATGGAGAGAGTTTTGTGTAATTGGGACAAAGGGAGTATCTATTTTACTCTGACAAGCATTTGTTCTTGAATACAGGTTGGAACCAATTGAAATTTTTTTAACTTGGAACTAAATGCATTGTGATCTTGTTCTTTCTTGCCACAAACATCTGACTCTCGAAACTTCCACTAATAATCTCCTCTTTTTTCTTGCTTGAGGACTTCAATTTTTCTCAGATAATAAAGTTTGTCCATCATATTAATAGGTAGATATTGGCAAAAAGTTGCTGACGAACGCCGAAGAAAACCTTACTCGATCATGCTTGCTGATAAGAATGCACCAAATGAGGAAGTTTGGAGACAGGTAGGTTTTTGTATTTGTTAAACTGTTACCTGAGTAGTACAAATCATTTGACGCAAAAGGCACTTTTTGTGGTTATTCTCACTTTCAAATTAGCATAAGATGCAGTGGTAGTGCTTCAAATAATGTTACCACACGAGATCAGGAAATCTTGTTGTAGCAGCTGTTCACTGTACTTAGCGTACAACTTTTATAATGCCACAGAATGCATTTTCTAGTTTTAGAGTGCTGCGGAATTCATATAAACAACCTGAGTTTTTAAGGTTTTTTCAGTTCGGAAATAACATAAGATGTATTGGCGATGCTTCAAATCATGATATCCAGATTTGCCTCACAGGGTTTTATTCTCATTGTTGCAGATTGAGAACATGTGCCTAAGCACCAAGGCATCTGCTATTCCAGTTGTACCTGATTCAGAAGGTCTTGTTAGAAAGTTCCTCTGTAGTTTCTGTCGCATACATTTTGGATAACCTGTTATGCTGCTCTCATGCAAGTCTGCTTTAATTTATGAAATGCTGGGGCACGTGATTTAGTAATCCACCCAGTGCTCCAATGGCTTTATTTTGCATTTCTTGCTATGTTGTTTCAGATATGTGTTATTGACAATTCTTGTTTGTTGCTGAGTGAAAAATTACGTCCGATTCAGGCGGAAGCATGGAAAATGCTTCCCACCTACACCTCTGACTTTGCAGTTGTCTTATCTGAAACTTAGAGTGGTGAACTCCCTATCATCTTATTATGTGCTTTTGTTTCTTGAGATGAGGCAGTACTTCCCACCTGTGCTCCTGGATTTGCATTTGTGTTATCTTTAGCTTAGACTGGTGAAGCTCTGTATCATCTTGTTATATCCTTTTGTTTCTTTGAGAACAATTATAGGTATGCTTCATGGTGCTTGCACAAAATGATGTTTTACATTACCTTGCTTTATGGCCAGTGACATTAGTAGTGGTAGTAAGAGAATTGTTTATTGGAAATCATTTGTTTTATCTTGGGTCATACCCATCTATGTGTACATATGGTTCTTAGTTACTGCTTGGTTAATCTTGCAGGAACTGAAGTCAATCCATTCTCTGTTGATGCACTTGCGGTTTTTACATTCAGAGTACTTCACCGAGTTAATCATCCAGTACTTAAAGTCTTTACATTACTCTGTCCTTGTAAACTGCTCTTCAGCCATTCACTCCATTCAACTTGGATATCAATGTCTTAGACCTCTCTTTTCTGCTGTGATCCTGAAGGGAAATCTTGACAAGTCATCTCCAAATGCTGGATATGTGCTGCTAATGTTTTATCACCTTTATGAAGGAAAGGTACAAGATCTTCTTGAGCTAACAAGATTATGTGGAGATCTTTCTCTTATATGAACTGTATTTCATTACTTAATAGAATAAATGAATAAAAAATAAACGAGGCATTTGTATCTGATTCTTTTGGTACACTATCACACTCAGAGTCGTCAGGAGTTCGAGAGTGAGCTTATTGAACGTTTTGGCTCACTTGTCAGAATGCCTCTACTGAAACCTGAAAGGTTAGTAATATTTCTTTCTTCTGACCCCCCTTACTGATGGTTGGCCTCTTCAGCTTGAAGTGATTGTATTGCTCATTACGTGTTTAGGTGGCCTTTTTTCTTTCCTCTTTGTTTGATTAGTTCATTATGTTAGATTGTAGTTTGAACTCGGCCACAGAGAAAGCCTGATATATAAGTAGAGAAGGGCAAAGGGGTGAGTCCATTATCTATCGAGTTCGAACCGTGCGCCAGTTGGTCCTTGATGATTTTTCAGTTTTTAAGAAAATGTTAGATTGGAGTTGGTCACAGCAGTCACACCAACTGAAGTGTGTTTAGGGTTTAGGTAAAAGAATAACAACAAACGTGTAATAATAAAAGCATGTGTCTCCTTGTGGCGTTTATCTTTGATAATATACAAGCAGTAAAAGTACATTATTGGTACCATAAAGTGAATCCACAAAAGAATGATTCTTTACAAACAAAACTGATCTTTTATACAAACATGAGCATTATTGGTTCACCAAAAGAATTAGGAATGGCAGATTATTCCTCAAATGTACATGGTTATTCTTTATGTCTTCATAAGCTCTTTTTTTTTTTTTTTGAGAAGGTAACATATCTATTATACTAATTTAATCATCAGCACAAAAATTGTGCTGGGAGCCAAAATGTACATCATGGAGAACTTAGGCAAAAACCAAAAGCGTAACATCCTTGTTCTTCTCACAAGGAGCCTAAGACTTCTATGATTGAATCATCGTCATCAATATGTTCTAATTTACACCAATAACTAAAAAGAAGAATACAATTCATCTTAATTTTCTGTGTAGAGCAGCTTGTATCTTCAAAGCATCTTGCATTCCTCTCCTTCCATACTGTCCACCAAATAGCTGCTGGTACAATTTTCCATCTGTCTTTGTTGGAGGAATTTCCCCCTGTATTCCAACTTTCCAGAAGTTCAAAGGTTCTTCCTGGCATTGTCCAC